>UELU01139460.1:0-12500 GCA_900490025.1 Megastigmus dorsalis | reverse complement strand
TAAGTCGAAGAGCAAACAGCAAGGTGATCATCCTTAGATCAATGCCTATTCGAATGTCATCAGTCAATTTAAGCAGGGCTGTCTCTGTACTGTGATGCTGTCTGGACCCTGCCTGTAAAGGATCAAGAATGCCGGTCCTGGAAAGGTAATTTGGGAGTGTGCAATCTTCTCAAGCACATTGGAGAGGAAATCTTTTTTAAGCTACTAACTAAGCCTGCTTCCAAGTACTCGGGAAGACTCCTTGAGCAAAGGAGGAGTTGAATAAATGAACTATATAATTCCCCAACAATACAACACTCTGCGGTATGTCATCCACACCCCTCGCCTACGATGAAAAATGAGCTATCGCGAGAACTACATCAGTAAAAGTGACCGGATGAAAAGCAAAGCCGTCTTCAGACTCAGACTGTATAACATCCATTATATCATCTATGTTTTCATTGGGTGCGACTGACACACCCGCAAAGTGTGAGTTCAGCTCTTCCGAGGTAAAACCATACAACTACTCCCTGCTTTTAGGCAAAAGCCGAGATTACGCATTTCGTTCCAAATATCCTTCTTTTGATCAAGAGCGTCAGAAAACTGATTACTGAGAAAGGAGGCTCGCTCTTGATCCATGCGCATCTCGACCTCATTGCGTAGGTGTAGAAATTCATCCAGGAGCACGGCACTCCCAGTCTTTTTATACCGTCTATGCATAGCGTTCCGTTTGTTGATGAGTAGCTGAAACTCAGCGCCGATCCACGGGGCTTTTCCTCTGCGAGGAGTAACAGTTTTCAGCGAAGCGAGTTCATTAATAGCCTCCAGTAGATTGACTCGGAGACATTCAAGTGCCATATTTATGTCAAAGTCTGATTCTAAGGTATTTGTTGGAAAAGTCGACCAATCGCAGCGACACAAAAACTCATTAATTCAGTCGAGTTTATCTTATTATAGCTGCGAAAGCATAAAGTATTTTTAGGAGAAGATGCAACATGAATATCGATAGTAGCATCGATTATATTGTGTTTGCTGCGAAAGGGGGCCAGACTATTTCCATTGTCGAGTACCATGTCGTTCTCGTCTGCAAGCATTATGTCAATACATGTGCGAGATGTATCAGTGTGATGCGTCGAGCCGTGCCGGATGATCTTGACTGAGGGTTCATCAGCTAACCGCTGAATAAACTCAGAATCACCAGTCGCCGATAACAGATCTGTATACAGATCTTCCATAATAATTTTGTGGCTGTAGTTACCACAGAGGTCTCTCAACGTAAAGAGAAAGTCAGGATCTTTATTAAAAGCTATTTTAGGTGGGCGATAAAACACGCCCACAAGAATTGGTGGCGTATTAACCTTTTGAATTTCACAAAAAAGATATTCTGGAATACCTGGTTTGCTAGGTCCAGTACTATTTGAGTTTGCCAGTATTTTAACCTTATAATCGTTCCTAATATAAATGGCAACACCACCACCATTTACATTTCGATCCTGACGCAAGATGCTAAACTTATCGACCTGAATGAGTCGATCATCGACGACTGGGCCAAGCCACGACTCAGCGATCCCAAACAGATGGCAGGACGAATTATCGCTAAGAAATTGACGGACTTGGCCAATGTGAGCTCTAAGAGAATTAACATTGACAAAGCCCGCTCTCAGTCCACTCTCCTTCACCACACCAGCAGTCTCCCACTGAAGTCACGCGGTAGCTGAAGCAGCGCAACTAGTATTTGGCTGGCCGCTCTCCTCCTCAGTATGCCTCTGAGAAGCAGAGCACCCATTCCCTCTTCAGTACGCGTCAGCAACAGCCCGCAGATCCGCAGCGGACGCAAAAATATGTGCGCGCTCACCGCCCCTCCCCCTGACTAAAAATCTGCCGCCACTGTGCCCGACATATTTAAATCCAAGTCTCAAAGCCATATTTAAAGCCAATTGCTTTAAGCTTAAAAACTGACGGTACACTTCGGGCAGTAGCAGTTCATTAATGTATATTGTACGGTCTGGGAAGTGGCTGTCAGATTTCGAGCCACAAGGAGAAGACTTAACGTCTTTGGTGGTGAGATAATTGTTGGAAAATGCGCGCTTGGCGTGGATGATGTCAGAAATTCGTTTTTTGCTGGTGAGGCGAACGACACAGGACGGTGACCGCCTCGACCTCAATACTGTGCCATTTCTAGAGAGAGAGAGAGAGAGAGAGAGAGAGAGAGAAGAGGAGAGAGAGAGAGAGATGAAAAGCACTCGTCAGAGATAGAACAGAGAGAAAAAGAACAAAAAGAAATTTAGAAGAGGAGAGCTACGTGTAGCAGAGGCCAAGTTCTCCCACGCGGAAAGATCGCGGTTCTCGATATCGTGCGGCTCTCTCTCTCTCTCTCTCTCTCTTTCTCTGTCCTCTCTCTCTGTCTCTCACTGTCTCCCCACATGCTCCCGAATTATTTCTTTCTCGCTCTCTCATGCCCAACTTTTTGCTCTTTGTTTCAGCAACTCTGTCACCTACTCCGCGCACATTGGAATCGCGCGCACTCATCTTTCCGATTCTCATTTCAGGTCTCGCTCGGTTTTTTCGCTCGTCGGATCGCCCCCTTCGTTTTATCTGTCCCCGGGACGTCCTCTTAACTTTCTTATTAGCTTGTAAAAATATTTTTCTCTTTGCTTTTACGATCTTATACTGCGACTATCTGGTCCAAGAGTATCCGCACGCAGATGGTCCCTTAGAAATATTAACTTCTGCGTCGTTCGCAAACTTGTGACTATAGAAACTGTTTTTTATCGTCCCACATCCACTATAGTAAAACTTCAAAACATACTTTGAACATGACACTAAAAATCTTTAATTTATACAATATATCCAATGATCGCGTGTAAAGCGGCCATTCTTAATCAATCAATCGTTTAATTAAAAAGTGTTTCGTGACTTGAAAGCGAATGTCGAAAAAGTCGTTGGCAATTTTCTGAAATTCGACATAAGAAATCAGTCCACGAACTGAGGCAGCAATAAAAAAGGGAACAATAAAAGCCCGAGAGTCGAGGGCCGAGAGAGCAAGAGAGTTGGTAGCGCGCGTGGACACGAAAATCAGGATATTCACCACATCAGTATTCCGGCTGGCCGTTTTTTTTTCCTCTCCCGTCCGAGGCAGGACAGCTGCGTTCGCGGATGTCGTCCTCATCGAGCCTCGGTCGCACTCCCCTTTGTGCTCGCTCCCTCTGTTTTTTATCTTGCTACAGCTTCCTTTCGCTCCACACACACACAGAGAGAGAGAGAGAGAGAGAGAGAGAGAGAGAGACGTACACACACAGACACAGAACCGCGGCAGATCCCACGAAATAAAATCCGAAAGGGAGGACAGCTATAAATTCTCGTCGGCCGACGTTCCACTTTCCTCGGTTGCGCGCGTGCACGCGCCGAGCCACCGCCGCCGCCGCTCTGCTGTGGTTTGACTAATGTGCGTCTACTTATGACGATGCGTCTTGTGCTTTCGCACGGCACGTTTTTCTTCTTAGCTTCGCTCGAGGAGGGCAGAGGGACTGCGCTTGACGATTGAAATTGACGTAAGTAAGAGGAGCTTAATACGAGGATGATACGGTTATTACTTGTCATCGACTTCGAGACTGTTGCGAAAGAGATGACTTATATCTCGAAATAATGGGATTTCCTCCTTTTTATTTCGATGTTACGTAACGATGATTGGGCTTATATATCGGTAGATATTTTAAAATGCTTATTCGTACTTACGGAATTTATCTCGTATAATACAGTCGGTTTGGCAAAACGTGTACTCACCTGAAACCAAAAAAAAACAAATAAAATTTGTTACAATTTAGTGAAATATTTGGTAATTAAGTAATGATAAAAAATGGACTGGGAGCAAACGCACATTTTCTACAGCTTAAATAATTCAAACAGACGGTAAGGCTATTATCATTTATAACGCCATAATCTAATTCCAGTTCCTCTTATTGCTTGAATATCTCATGTCATACATTCTTATTTTTACTGAAAACGAGGTTATACACGAATATAACACATCTCCTAATAAGACAGATCTAATTCCAACTGATAATCACGCAGTCGAACATATTCTCCTTTCCTTATCTCCCCACAATCCACACTCACTAAAATCCTCTAAATTTCGTAATCTAACCAGATGCAGTAATCCATTCTCGGCATAGCGAAGCAGTCCGATAAATTGATAGCTGGTGAAAAAGGAGAGGAGTACGAGATCAATTATAAACGGGGGCTCTGAGTATACGCATTACAATTACCCTCTCGCGCGCGGAGGCGCGGTCTCGTAACGGCCGAAAGAGATAATGAATAAAACGCGGACGAGAGGAACGAAAAAAAAGGAATCGAGCCGGAAATTCGCGTTTTGATTTATTCATCCAAACCGATTTCAACTTTCGAATGCTCTGTTTGTCCTGGCAATACACGACTGAATTATCGATAGCCAAAGAGAGTAAACGCATAACCAACTATCTCTCCTCTGACTCTCTCTTTATCTCACACGGAGAAAAATTTGGAAAGAATTTATGTTAATAACATTGTAATCTATTTCTTCAATTGTCAGTCGAGACATTTTGTGTCAATTATAGAGGTTATGTTCTTCAATGCAGCGCCGAGGTGCTGGGCCTCGGCCGATGGGAAGAAAATCCGCCCATCCGCCGAGGCACGAAGAATTAGAAAGAAAGTGAAGAAGAAGAGGAGAGAGAAAGAGAAGAGGAGAAAGCACATATATAGTTGTAAACAAAACACTCATCAAAACATTACTCCCTCCTTTCTACTTCTTCGTGCCTCGGCAGTTGGGCGGATTTTCTTCCCATCGGCCGAGGCCCAGCACGTCGGCGCTGCATTGAAGAACATAGCCTCCTCTGTTGACACTAAATGTCTCGACTGACAATTGAAGAAATAGGTGTCCATGGTTACTGACGTAAATCCTTTCCAAAATTCTCTCCGTGCACACACACACACATACAGAGATAGATAGAGAGAGAGAGAGAGGAGGAGGAGGAGGAGGAGGAGGAGAAGCAATGCAAAATTGATAATACATTTCAACGTTGGCTGGCTTTATTTTCTATCCTCTTGCAGTCGGAGAGTTTCATTTTCAAATAATGTTCGGAGAATTTCGATTGCAGCGTGGGCGCGCAGGCGCATCAAACGTCATGGCCACTCATTTTTCATTGGACTCCCGACGGGGATTTTAATATTTCTCGCTGCATTCGATAACCGTTCTCCCTCCTCTCTCTCTCTCCCTCTGTCTGTCTCTCTCTCTCTCTCTCTCTTTCTCTCTATCTCCGTCACTCCTCATCCTTCTCATTCCTTTCGAACTTTATTTCTCGTCCATCTCTCCCTCCCTATCTCTCTCTTTCTCTCTCTTTCTCTCAATCTGTAAAACGACGTCTGCCGAGGTTAGGCTGAATAAAATACGACGGGATCGTCTTTTATAGCCGCGATTGTGCCACTCGTAAAACATTTGCAATCGGCGGCTGTTGCTGCCGCGGCTGCCGCACTCTATACTTGATGGAAGCGTTGTCGTGGACTACATGCGTCCGAGATCCTTTTAAACGAGTCTTTGTAAAGCCGCAAGACACATTAAGTCGCGTAGTGTATTTTAGATAAGGAAATATACCGTCAGAGCTGCCCGGGATTCGCTGCATGTCCGCCCAAATCTCGCTTCTTTTAGGATTGTCAGCTGAATGATGCCTCGTAAATCTGGCGATGATTTCTGACTTTGCCTCGGGCAAGGTAAACAAACTTTATCGGGCACACATACTTCCTTTCGGAAGAGAACTCGGCAATGAATTGTGGATGAAATATTTTCTCCTAGCCGAGTTAACGATTCACCAGCTGACTTCCAAAGTCCCTTCACGCATTAGCAATCGCTTCGAGTCAAAAAGAAACATGGCGTTTGGGCATCAAATTCCTCTACCAGGAAACATTAAGGTCCATTATTAAACCCTCGAAATCTCTCTTAACTAACCTAGACAGAAATGTCCCAAGTTCTGAGATCGCCGCAGAGCCAGAAAGAGAGAGAAGAGAGACGCAGAATTGAAGCCAGAAAATGTTCTCACCTTGACGGATGAAAATCGCGTAATAAGCAGTGAAAATAGATGAGAAGAGCGGGATTCGCCGGGAAAACAAGGGATAAGCAAAACGAGGGGAGAGGAGAGGGAGAGAGAGAGAGAGCATAAGACAGGAAGAATTGAAAAAGATTGAGAGAGAGGGAAAAGGTGGATTCGCCTAATATGAGAAACAGCCTGTGAAATATTCGAATATACGGGCTGGCAAGTCTGCATATATAACGAAGCTCGAAAGGGAAGACAAAGAGAGAGAGAGAGAGAGAGAGAGAGAGAGAGAGAGAGAGAGGCGCGCGCGACGATAAATCTTGGTGGCGCCTTAAAACTTAATTCCTGCGGGGGCATCGCCTGTCAGACTTCCTCTTTGTCTTTTTGTCCCTCTCCTTCTCGCCTCCGCTCCTTTTTCTCCTGGTTGCTGCCACTGCCGCTGCGATCCTCACTAAGTTTGTCTATCTTAATAATATCGCTGCTTCTCTCATTGCCCATCTCTTTGTATCCTCCCCCCTTGCTCTCGCCCCCGCGCTAACCCCGAAAACTCTACCTTTTTCATTTTCTCCTATTCTCCATTTTGCCGATATAGCCGCCTCACTCTTTGTGCATTTCGTTATCTTTTTCCCCTGACTTATTTTTCTCTCTTTCCTCCAGCTCGCTCTACAATTATAGCTATTTCGTACCTCTCCATACCTCTATAACTTCTCCATCCTCTTCTATTTGTAATGGGATGCTTTCTGAAACTGATAGCCGAACAATAGTAATGTGGTTAGCTGCCTTGGCGATCATTAATGTAGCTTCGCTGCGACCGCACTCGTCAAGGAAACTGTTTATAGTATGAAAGTGAACGTTAAAGAAAATTATTTCGTCATGCAGCTGCTGAAATGTATCTCATTTAATCTCTTTATCCCTTAGCGCGGAGATACATCATAATCAGCAATAACAAGCCACTTAACTTCTAAATCTTGCCTAAAGTTACCCTAAATTGGGTAACTACTCGTCGCTAAGCTCCTACTTTTTCTCCTTCTGCTGTGAATTTTGCCGGACCTGCTTCCTTGCTTCTCTCCCTCGCTCGCGCGATCTCTGGCTCCAGCTCGCATCTTACTTTTCACTCCAGCCACCGACCTCGCCATTCTCTTTGGGACCTGCCTTCTTTTCTCTCGGCACCATCGCCTCGCAGTGTCTGCCGGCCCGGCCCCTCTTCACCCTCCTTCCTCCAGACTCGGTTCCTTACTCATACTCTGAAGTTCAAGCCAATTCAGGAAGCCGACAGAATGTGAGAAAGGTGGAGAGAGTGAGAGAGAGAGAGAGAGGGGGGGGGGGGAAAGAGAGAGGGACCGGAAGCCACGGGATTCCCTTTACAGCCGACAAAAGCCTCACATCCCAACGCCTCTTTTTCCACGCGTATTCCGCCACGCGCGACGGCAGCTACCAGAAAACTACCGGCGAAAAGCACGCGAAAAGAGAAATATAGTCTCGAGGCCTTATGTAGCGCGCCAACAAGTTTTGCGGAACCGAGGCGCAAGATAAAGAGAGCGAGAGATAGGCTGAAGAGGAGGAGGTTGAAGGGAGCGAGCAACACGACGCAACTACTTCAACTTCGCCTCGGCGTGAAGTTTAATTGGTATTCTTCGCGCCGTGATTTTCTGTTTATGATAGTCTGACGTCGCTCTCGAGCTTCGGCGCTGTGCGGATAGGAAAAGTGCGTAGTGGGGAGGCTTTAGGGAATTAGTTGAATTTCTGAAGTGGAATCGCCGACGACGACTTCGATACCTCGATACGACGCGCGAGAAGCAAATGAAATTAAGATCAATTGTACTGAAAATAATGCAGCAAATTTAAATTTAACGAGTTAATTTAATGCTCGCGAGCGCGCGATGGACTCGTTGTGTTATTCCGTTTTTTCTCCTTACCCCGCGCTAATGGATGAAATTACTTCCATTTACGGCGGACACTTAGCGTGGCTGGAACTCTTTAGTACAGCAAGACAGTGTAAGTAGTATCATTTAGGTGATTTTCATTTAACGCCGCAAAGCTTGCACGTAGTGAATATTTTTATATCGTATCGTAAGGCGAATTTAATATACGATTGCATTAAAATTGTCGATCTTCCTGCTTTATGACTTGTTTTATTCGTTCGAAAAAGGCGTATTTTTAAAGTGGAATAAAAAGGATTTGACGTGCTAATATTTTATGCAGCGACATAAATTGTTAAAACAAAAAAGATCAAGCAGGATCGATGACCATTGTCTACACCACAAAATCAAGGCTTCGAATCGATATTTTCGACGTACACGGTCTTAGACAGTAGCAGCCAATGCATTCTCCAAATGTGTCCTTTACCAAGGATCTCTCACCGCAGCTTTTTCCAGAGAGCGTCTTGCCATCTCTGAACACAATGGGGCAAGGGGAAAGAAAAAGGAGGAACAGGCAAGGCGGCTGCACGAGAGGACAGAAGAAAGAAAGCGAGAGGCGAGATGGGAGAGCGTCCGGGGCGAAGCGCTTCTCTAATCAAGTGCCGTACGAGAGCAGCGTCGGCGGGCGTCAAACAGTAGAGAAGAGAAGAGAAGAAGAAGAGGAGGAGGAATAGGAGGAGAAGGAGGAGGGGAAGGAAGGTGAAGATTCTTGTTCTTCGGCTGCCGGGGCGAATACGTATGGCCGGATTACGGCGGTTTTCGGCTGAATTCGCCACATGGGAAAATTGGAAATAATACCGCCGCATAAGCCATCGCCAGCAGTGTGGCCCTCCTCCATTTCCACTTCTTCTTCTTCCTACTCCTCCTATATACATTTCTATTCGACTGCACTTGGGATGCTGCCCCGCAATCTTTGCTGGGAGAGAAATATACGGGCGCAGGGGGCGGATACATATGTATGTGTGTGTGTGTGTGTGAGAGAGAGAGAGAGAGAGAGAGAGAGAGAGAGAAGATCGTATGTGTAATAAGTTTTTCACCAATTTTCTTGCCCCGCTGCGAAGATAAATTATTAATGACTCGTGAGCCGCGAGGAAAATGTTTGCTAATTTATGCTCGGGAAGTAATCAGTCAGTGGCTGCTTTTTATTCCGCGTGTAAGTGCGGTAAATGTGAGCAACCTCGAGTTGATTTATGCCTGGCTGTGCTATTGAATGATCATTCTGATCATTCATGCAGTCGTAGACTGCACTTTTTAGAAAAATTACTCACCCGTAGATAAGACGTTGGTTTAATACTTCCGCAAGAGGTAGAAGAGACTGTTGCGAAATATGAAAAAATAATTGATTGGTTTGCCGGTTGAAAAATATCATTATTGATATATCCTAATATTAATTTCGAGAATGACGAAGCGAAAGAAATTTATTTCAACAGCGCTTATATATTTTGGAGCTCATTGAAATATAACATTGAATTCTTCAAATGGAGGGAGAGTTTAAATGGACCCAGCAGGAGAAATAACTTCCAGATACTTTCCGCGAACTTTAAATATTGCGAATGTTAGAAGGCACGAAATAATCCAAAAGAAAACTGCCGGGCGTTTCAGCCGCGAAGTGAATCTCGCCGAGTCGTTCGGTCGGCACCATCGAGCACGAAACGTCAATATTTTCAGCGACTTCTTACTCTCTTCTCTCTCTCTCTATCTCTCTCTTTCTTTCTCTCTCTGTCTCTGAAAAGTGGCGGAAAAAGGGAAAAAGTGCCGACAAAGCGAAAAGTTCGCTCCCGATTCACGTCCGAACAAAAGCGCACCAACTTATATTATTCATAAATAACGGCCGAGGCGCGTGCGGCTTCCGAACGACTTTACAAAACAAATACTGGATGGGAGTCGCGCGTGGGCAATGTAACTCTAACCAGACATCTAAAATCCTTGGATACTCAAAATGCTTTTGGGATACAAGTTTCAAAGTGCCAATACTTCGGCACATCCATTAACATTTTTTCCAATTCTTGCATGGATTTAATTATGATGTCACCTGCAGTCATCTTCTAAGTCTTGTCTATTATTTTATTCAGTATTTTCATACATCAAACTAAAATTTCATAACCAACCGAAGTAGTAGATGACTTTATTATTCTCCAAATGTATTGTGAATTTGCATTTTAATATCGAAGAGCAATATCGAGACGGCTATACAGGAAAATACAGGAATCCCCATAGAGCAAAAAGATAAAGAAAATGAAAACCTAAGATCTCACAATTAGCAAGTGATACACCCTCTCAAAGAGCCATGCTATTCTCTCTCTCTCTCTCTCTCTGTCTGTCTGTCTGTCTCTCTCTCTCTCTCTCTGTCTCTCTCTTACCTTAGATTCTGACTTTGACATAAATGAGGTGATCGAATGTCTTACAATAGTGTCAATCTATTGGAGGCTATAAATGAACTTGCACCGTTAAAAACTGTAACTCCTCGTAGAGGAAAAGCCCCATGGATTGGCACTGAGCTTCAACTACTCATCAACAAACGTAACGCCATACATAGACGGTATAAAAGGACTGGGAGTGCCGCTCTACTAAACGAATTTCTTCATTTACTCAATGAGGTCGAGGTGCGCATGGGAAGGATATTTGGAGCGAAACTCGTTGAAATTACTTTTTTTTACCACTGGGTGTATTCTCGGGGGTAAGAAAGAGATGGCGGCTATCCTTAATTACTATTCGCACTCTCCCCACCATGTGTTCGGTATAGCAGGTCTCGCGCTCTCTCCAGTTTTTGCGTGCGCGAAGTAAACCGATCTGCACATGCGCGTTTCTCGAGCACACTACTTATGAGGAGCGTGCGCGAAGTATAATGATCTGCGCATGCGCATATTTCGCACATGCTTGTGAATAGTGTTTGAAACATGAACTTCACACACGCAGAACAAGCATGAGAAGGCGAGTTTCGTGCACGCCGTTAAAAAAATTGTATTTACAAGGCCGTACTCAACGCGTATTATCTGAAAATGGTTGTTCCTCGTGGGTTGAGACCAATTTGGGTGTGCCACAGGGGTCGGTCCTTGGGCCTTTGCTCTTCAGTCTCTATATCAATAACCTTAAAGACCTCTTTGATCGTGGCGCAGTCAAGCACATATTATTTGCTGATGACCTCCAAATTTACATTCAAACACCTGCAGATAAAATCCTGGAGGGAAAAGCTCGCCTATCTGATGCGGCGCGGCTAGTGTCGACGTGGGCGGAGCGCTCGTCTCTTCGACTCAATACTGACAAGACCTAAGCTATAATGTTTGGTTTGAGAAAATATGTTAATGATTTAAAAGAAAAGGGATTGCCATGTGATGACTTGGGGGGAGTAGCTTGCCTGTCTGATGCGGCACATTTGGTGTTCAGGTGGGCCGAGCGCTTTTCCCTCCGTCTTAACTCGGCCAGACTAAAGCAATTTTGTTAGGTTCTCGTAAATATATTAATGATTTGGTTACAATGGGATTCCCAAACGTTGATATGGGGGGCGGAGCGCACGTGCCTTTCTCCAGCATGGTCGCGAGTTCCGATGTTACATTAGATAGTAAATTATCGTGGAAACCGCAGGGCGATAGCGTAACTAAAAAAGTAAATAAAGCCCTTTATAGTCTGCGGTTTATAAGGGCATGTACCACCGAGACTTTACGCAGAAGGCTTGTTGAGGCTCTAGTCTTACCCCATCTTGACTACTGCGCTGTAGTGTGTCTTTATGCGTCCGACGAGTAGATAACACGACTACAGAGACTTAATAATACATGTGTGCGATTCATATACGGTATTACGAGGGATGAGCACATCACCCCGTATAGAAGGCAACTGGGCTGGTTGCGCGTCGACAGTTGGAGGAGGTATTTTGCCGCCATACTCATGTATAAAATCCTTCGGCTCAATGAACCAACTTATTTAGCGGCATTTTTTCACAAAGTCCAGGAGCACTAGCACGGGTGTTGTACAACCACTCTCGGTGCCAAGAGTGCGCACGGAAACTGGTATGCGATCTTTCCAGGTTCAGTATGCGCGCTTTTGGAACTCTCTTCCAGACAATCAGGGCAACGTTCCATCATTGCGCGGATTTAAGACGGCGGTCCTCAAACACATCCTTGAAATCGATTTCTAGTCATCCGGAGACTAAGCCTGTGACAAATGTAGGACTATAAAACGCAAAAATAACGACTTACACCTCGCACTAGGGTCAAGCAGACGAGTTTATGTTAACTTATTTTGTTTTGTCCCTTATACAATGTTTTTAAAAATGTGAGTGTATTAGAGTGAGTGTATATGAATGATTGGATTGAGTAAATGTTTCTTTTTAATTTTAAATGTTTGGTTAGATAGATATCGACTGCCTTGTAATTTCTTTATTCGTATATTTAACATAAGGCGCTCTGTGATATTACTTTTAAGTTCGAAACATATTTCAAGACTGATTTTAAGACTGATCAAAACTGTACCCCTGTGATATCATAGAAAGAATGATTGCAATTTACGACTTATTATAAGACTGATGAAGAGTATCACTAATATT
>UELU01139449.1:0-11885 GCA_900490025.1 Megastigmus dorsalis | reverse complement strand
AAACTCACAACAATACCAAGCTTTAATACTTCATATAATATATAAAGTGTACCATATAAGAGCCATTTGAACATATACACGTATGGTCACGCGACGGCGCAGCGGTAAGTGCACGGCTTCGTATGCAGAAGGACATGGGTTCGAATCCACATCGGGGTAAAGTTTTTTTCTAAAATATTATTTATTTAAAAAAGATTCTTTAAATTGTACAACCGAAATAAAATCTAAAATCTAACATAAAATCATATAAATTAATTAATTAAAAGAGATTGGAAGAGAAAATAAATTTTTAAATTTCGATTTTCACATTGCTAGACCTCCGTAATAAAAATTACTATACTTTCTTGGATTCTTTCCTAAACTTCAAGTCTGTCCCCAAATTAATGAATAATATAGTACTTTTTCTAGAATCTTTTTAGAATCTTTCTAAGACAATTTCTCTCAGTGTAGTAAAATTTAAATATCCATCATCAGCAAATTATTATTTTGAATTTATTTATTAACAATTTAAATTAAAAAGCTCACCGAAACTAAAGCAACGAAGGACTTGCAAACTTCCTGGGAACGCTCCTCTAAAGCTCAGCTATATACATATATACACGATAAATCCAATATCAGCCGCCAAATCAATTCCGATTTTCGCAAATTCCCAGCATTCCCAC
Organism: Megastigmus dorsalis; assembly: GCA_900490025.1. Taxonomy (NCBI): domain Eukaryota; kingdom Metazoa; phylum Arthropoda; class Insecta; order Hymenoptera; family Megastigmidae; genus Megastigmus; species Megastigmus dorsalis. Next base: position 11,223 of record UELU01139449.1, on the reverse strand, counting down.
AGTCTCGCGACAAAATCTCAGCAGCCGCGCGCCTCCCTCCGACCTCAAACCAAAAGAAAAGAAGAAGAAGAAGAAGAAGCGAAAAAAAATAAGAAAGAACAAATCAAGCCGAGAAAGTGGCTGCGCACGGGATACTATGCAAATGCATATTCGAAACTCTCGAAGTCAGTGCCTTGTGGTGGTGTCCAAGCCAAAGAAGAATGTAGTTATTGGATTTTTTTTCCCGATCAAATTGCATTTCTTTCGCCGAGCAAATTCTCTCTCTACAATGGCAGCGCACATACTCTGGGGTTTTCCGAGAACTGATGCCGTGCTATACGGTTACGGCGCGTCGCCTCGCTTGCGCGCCGGCGCTCAGATTCTCGCGAGGCTTTTCGTTAAGCGACCGCTGCATGCATATGTATATACATATATATCTGTGAAAGAGAGAGAAACGCCGCGGGGGCCAAGTCGTCTTTTACGCCTCAGAAACCAGAACACTGTGTACACAGTGCGAGGCTTCTACTCAGAGTGAGAGAGAGAGAGAGAGAGGGGCTGGGAAAAACGAGCCCCCGGGAAATTCACCATGCGGATGCGTCTGTGCGCGTGTCTTTTACATCAGATACGTATACGGTGTATATAGTGAGAGGAGGTTGAAAGCTTCTACTGGTGTAGAGGGGCAGACGCGTTGAGATTCTTGCGCATATTAATTTCGGCTTTTTGCCTATAGGTCTGGCATTGATTTAATTAGAGCCGCGGCGAGATGTTGATGAATGCAGAGCGTTTTCGCACAGTTTGCGGTAGTTTGCACGCGATCATCTTGATTTTCCGTATCATTTCGGATTCTCAGATTTGTCCAGCAATAATTATAAATAATTTATATTCTGCTGATGATTTTAGTTCGTTATTTAAAAAATTAATTTTAAAGACTTATATCACTCAAAGTCAAGCGGGCAGTCTTAAGGATTTCATCGTAAACGAGATATTACTTGTTTCCAACCTATAAACATACCAACCAGAACCAAGTACAACTTTAATAGTTTGAAAAATGGTCTTAATCTAGCCCCCATTAATATTACCGAAACATACAATTAAAAAATTTGATTGCGAATCGCGTCTTTCGAGGAATGATTTAAACGAGCCGTCAACAAAGCTATAAAAAAACAGCGTTGCACGTTTGTTTTTATCGCTCCAACATTATATCCAAGCAGCAAGCAACAACTGTACTTAGACATTGGCCGATCATTAGAGCATTCTTTCACGAGACTATCCTATTAATCACTTCATTAGAACTGCGCGGCGGAATTCTCCTCTGAATTATGAGAAGGAAGCAATATAACTGATATACTGTCGGCAATAAGGTAGGAATCTATGTCAATAACCGGCATGTAAACCCTCCCTGGAAAAGTATAATTTTCGACTACGCGAAACACTAAAGTTGAAATATTACTAGCATTACATGAGCTTTGACGGTAAATTTTCTCTTCCGCCGTTAATTCCTTAGACTGTCTCTCTCTCGCACATGCGAAAGGTTCGTATTATTAAACATATATATACCTTAGCATACGAGTCGTTTTTTCAAAGTGCACACACACACTCACGTGAAAAAAAAAAGTTAAATAAATCCTCGAAATGGCAGGCGTAAAGAGTCTGTTCGTTGCTGCCTCCTTCAAAAATTCTTCATCGCCAAGATAATTTATATTGCGCTATAAACGCGATTTGTATTATTTGCGATGGGCCGAGAATTAGCGTTGGGAAAAATTACTTTGGGCGACCGTTTTGTACTCGCGATGATAAATTCGTACGCAAACGAGGATATCAAAATGATGTAAACGAGAAGAACGAAATGCGCGAGCTTTGAATAGCCGCTACGTAAGAGGCACACAGTGTGTTTTATTAAACATTCAGCGGTATTTGTTTTTGTTAGCTTCTCAAACGATTCATGAAATCACAACGTATTAAAATTTTAAGATTCTAGCTTATTCAATCATAACCCACGTCAATTGAAAGACGTTTATCGTTAACCTTAAATAGCTATTCAAATTATAGCAAATTGAGTCTACTTAACGAGTCGCCTAATATAGCCAGTGAATTTACACATGGAGCGTATTATATATACAACGTCGGAAAGGTCGCCTATACCCATCCGCGCGATCGATAGCAAAAACGTCACTTCGCCGTAGTCCATTTGCGACGGTTATAAATAAGTCAGGCGATCCGTGATTGAGTTAGCCTACTCGAATAATTTTTCAAAGAGAATCCCGAATGCTCGCGAAAGGAGCGAGACCAGCTGTCTGCGCACGCGATCCTCCCAATACACACATCGTGAAAGCTCCAAAGTATACCAACATATACATGGAACATTCTGTGTGCTCGAGTTAGATTCTCCTAAAGCTCCCGCAGAGTTCAATTCGACGTGATATGCGTTTCCACGTGTATAGAGATGTAACTCGTTAAAGAATATCTTTGCAACTCTTTCGCCGCTGGTAAAATCGATCGTGAAATTACCCCGTATCAACTTCTCCAAATGCGTCGACCGATCAAAGCGGCAATTCGACGCGCGCGTGCAAATTGAATATCGCTCCAATATCCCCATAAAAACAAAGTCCATAAAAATATCGTCTATGAAAATTTTACGATATATCCCAAATAGTCAACAAAAAAGAATAAAAAGAATCCCAGCGCTCTGTATACCATCCGAAATATCGAAAACTCGTTATATCCCCGCCGCGCAAAGAAATCACGCTGCTGCGCACACGCCTTCTCTCGTACCGAAACTCTCTCTATATATGTATATACATACTAAAGCGAGAGACATTGTAATGGTGCAAGCGCGACATCGACTCGATCATGCATGCGTGAAACCCTAGAAGCGCTCGCTCCAATTGCGACTCTGGCGACGAAAATCGAGCTCTATCCTACTCGTACAGAGAGAGACGGAGTAGAAGATGCTTTTCGCTCCATTATACCCTCGATGGGGTCTTATTGATTCTTATTATGCACCGCGACGTCCCGGAATAATTTATCTCCACGGAATCCCTCTCTCTCTCCTGCTCTCCTCTATTTGCCATCCTCTCTCGTTCCCCGGGCGTCTTTCTTCTCGTAGTTTTCTTCCTCCCTCTCTTTCTCCGGCGACGCGGTGCTTGTTCCTCGCATTAAGATGGAATCGTGCGTTAAATTAAATTTGCACGATGCCACCGAGCGTCGCTGCTCTCGGGTTTGACGGCGAGTGAAAACAGATATAATATTGCGGACGGATTCGATAATTGAATAGATGGTGAAGTTGTTGGTTTTGAGACTGCCGTGGAAAAGAATCAATCTCGAGACCCGATTTTCTTTTTTATCTATCTGATACCTTTATTTTACTATAATCTTTATTTTTATTACAGAAAACTAAGTTTATTTTTAGGCTTATATTTAACATTGTCCTTCACATTTAATATCTAAAACGAAAATTAAATTTCTCAAAGAATATTCCATTAATTGGAAAGGGCATACAGTAATTTGTAATAAAAAAGGTTATCGCACTGAATGTATATCGCAAAAGTAATAAAATGTGCAACAATTTTCTGCAATACTTTATAGGATACAACGTCCCAAATAACTTGTAATGGAATTCTCAAAACTTTTGAAGCATAACCATAAATTTTACGCGCGAACGACATTTCAATCCGGGCCCCACGAGCTAAAAAAAGGTCACGAAGTACACAATTAACGCGCAATACTCGCAAGAGAATACAAAACGGTCCCGCAGTCCTCCAAGAAACGCCTCGTCCATTTAGTTATACCCGAGCTATTCAATTTTAATGCCTCGAAAATCGCTCTCGACTTTCATAAAAAGCTCGTAAAAACCGAATGGTCGCGTTCGAGCGATGCGCGCAAGGCCATCCATCGCGATACCTTCGGTATTTATATATAATCAAAGCTCAAGCACGACACACTATAACCCGCTGCATATACATCCAAAACCAAGAAATTCTCTCTCCGGCGGTTCAATTACGGATTCTAAGGCTATTGCCGTCACGCTCAATTAGCCATAAATAAACGGGTAATATCAATTGCATTTGGCTCCGTCGTCGTCATCGTCGTCGTCGTCTTCACCGACTGCAGCAGCTCGACGCTCGTATCATCAGTTCCATTGTGTCGCGATAAATCGGAGCGTTTACAATGCCTCGTGGGCATGGGTTCGTGTAATCGACGAGGCTCCACAGAGAGAGAGGGAGAGAGAGAGAGAGAGGGGAGAGAGGAAATTGGCGGTAGTTGGCGCAGACTAAACCGTTCTCGGTGTGCGATTAGCGAGGATCGCTTATTATTGTAAGGAAGCCCCCGGTCTTTCTCTGCTCTCTCCTATCTCTCTCTGGCCTTCTCACATTCGACAGCGGCGCTGATACCGTCATGGTCAAAAGCTTGCGCTCGGTAATTAACTGACAAACAAAGTAGTGTACGAGACTATACTTTTGTGCATGGTAAATTTTGCAGAAACCGTAAAGTAGACGATAAACTTTGAAGAAGGCCAAGTTTTTTTGCTCTCGGCTGTTTCTTTTTATTTGGCTAAAAAGTAGTGGAGTCTAAATGAAATTAGTTTCGTTTCGCAATCGACTTCAATTTATGGCAGCTGTTAAAATTTAATGTTTATGTTGGGAGTTTTTAGTGTGACTTTGTATAAATTTATAGAAATTTGAAACTGTTGTGGTTTAGTAACTTTGGCTATAAACTGGTAATATACACTCGTTAATTTGAAAGTTATTTGAAGAATTTAGAATATTTAAACATGCGATAGTAACCTAGTAAACAATCAATAAATAATTGTTATTTTTTCTTGATTGAAAAATTGTTTTGTAGCTTTTCGATACAAAAATTTTATGAAGGAAATTACAATTTTTGCGCGTATGTCTGTCATACGCGCAATCAATATGCATCATAAATGTCATGCATTCCAAATATGGAATATTTCAATTTTAGATTTCATTCGAATTCCCATTTGTTTTCGGAAGTGACTTTAATTAATGTTACATTGCCTTTGTGATGTTTTAAAGCTTTGCGAAATATATCACTTATATCATACTGAAAAATTTAATATTGATTTCAATACGGAGCATGTAAAATATTTTTTCATAATACCAAAATTACTATTAACCTGGTAATATTATATTTTATCATAATTAAAACCAGTACTATGAAAATTGCACAAAAGTAATTAACGACAGTCTAGTGTAAGTATTAGCTAGAAAGCTGTAATTAACATTTTGACGCGAATTACCTCGATGTTGCCTGAATCAATACAATAATAGACATTAGAATAATGCCACGAATTCAATAAACTTTTGATTAAAATAGTGCACAAGTCGCACTAATAGCGCCCGGTCCAAAGAAAAAACAATATTGGCTCACAGGGGGATAAAATGACCTACTTTGGGGGGATACGAAAACACTATCGAACGCGTGGAAATGACCGTCCAGTTTCTGATATCAAGCGCAAATTCATTCTGCGGCGACAAATTAACGTTGAGATAAATTAGCATTTAAATGTGTTCTATTGGCTTTGCCATAAATCTTTGTCGCTAACGGTGACCTAAATTAAATTGACAGTGCCATTGCCATTCGATTGTAATTGTAAATTTTTTCTTTCCTGCCGACGATCGAATAACAACCTGCAGTTATGCATTTATATAGTATTATAAAACTTAATGAAGTGTTTAATCACATTTTCTCATAGATAAGGAGATAATTTTTTTTTAAACCAATGTTTGTTCAATTACAAAAGAATTTAAACCGAGTTTATTATCAATGAGAAAATGAGCAGTAAATTTTGTATTTAAAAGCCTAATATTGGTATGGTAAAGTTCGTTTAAAGTGTAATGTTTTTATATACTAGATAAAATCGTATTTGTATATCTCATAAAACCTGAACTGGTTGCAATCAAAATGCAGTAGCTTTCGACCATTTGCATATTTATAGATGAAAAATCGATGTTACTCTATTATTATTTATGTGTGCATGTAAAAATTACGCCGATAAAAATGTTTGCTCCAATTTCAGCATAGTTTACATAAATATGCAAACATATATTGAATGGCACATAAAGAGACAATGATATTATAAAGCTGTAAAATAATAATTTAAGCCGACGTAGTCGATATTAATGCGCATCATATAATAGGTACTATAATCAATAGGTACCAATTTTTCGAAATTAATGCATGAAACAAATTCTGTTTATTTTTCATCACGAAATCTTCACCCTAGGAATAACAAAGTCATAGAATACAAGTTTATAGGCAATCGGGTCAAGATGAGCAGCCGAAAATCTCAAAACCACTCGAAAACTCCATGACATCCTCGCTCGAACTGAGGGTCACTCGACAACTTGAGCGCCATCGTTTCTCGCCTATATACACCCAACGCAACTGCACACAAACTCAAGCACAACAGAAGCTCATCTTAATTCCTGGCTCCTATATCCGTAGCGATACTCAAACGTCATGAGTTTTCGTCTCTCGACTCTCCATAGGAAGCGCTAAAACCTCCTTCCTTCCACGTATCCCTTCCATATACCTTCCATCACCTCACTCTCTCTCTCTCTCTCCTCTCTCTCTCTCTCTCTCTCTCTCTCTCGAACTCAATCTAAATCTAGTTGCACGGGTATACAAATGTATTATTCAGTACTCGATTTGCATTTTAAAGGAGGCGAGTTTACGCGAGCGAGAGCGAGGGATTGTAAATAACGCGCGGCGGAGAGCGAGAGGGAAAGCCATACACACAAGCGCTCCTCTTCTGGCACAGCCTAAAAGTAAGAAGCAGCTTGGCGGGTTTTACGATTGAGTGTCTATATATATATATATATATATATATGTGCGCACGCGGAGAGCGCTTGATTTACGCCGACGCGACCCTCTTCTACGGCCGTGGTGCCGTCATGACGCGCTACGTTATGAGTTAATAGAAAAATTTGCGACCCAGCGTTTTCGCGTGATTATATGTATAAGCGAGAGCTCCGATATTTACGAGATAGTGTGGTACCGTTTAAAAATGCTTTTACTTCTCGATTTTGCCGGTGTCATCATCGCTCGCGAGGTGTGTCCGACCGCCGTTAATTGCTGTTTATCGGGACAATTCTGGAATAGGTTAGAAAGTGCAGCTGCAGGCAAATGTACGTGTGTGTCTGTGTGCTGTGAGCGAAAGAGAAACGATTTTGAGATTCGAGATTTACGCGGCTGTGCGCGATGCTTTATGTAATTGCGAGTATAGGTACGGGAGAGTTTTGTGCCGCGCTCTTATACGTCAGTGATAAATTGAGAGCTGAGCCAAGTGCGTGATTTAGGATTTTGAGGATGCGGAAATGCCATCGCGGTATGGTATCGTATTCCACCATTCGGATCTGCTTCTTGATCGATACAGTGCATTAATTTTTATATTAAGTTTTTATTGTCATAAAATCTTTTCAAATTGTAAGGCCAATTAACTGATCTGTGTTAGATTATAACGGATAAGTAATATTTTGTGGATTATCCGAATTAAAATCATGTTCTGGAGAATGACGGTTTTTATTTAAATAAACTAAAGGGAACAAAGTTGCATGAATGGGCTCATTAAATTTTTTCAACTTATTTTGCTGGACAAATAAGTCACAATTTTTGCACTAAAATCGATAAGCTGCATCAATGCTATTCCATTTTTTGGGAATCTTTTTCTAATTTTATAATATTTGCATTTATATTTGTTCCAGAAATAATGTTACGTATGAATGTAAAATAGCATAGAGATAAACTTGCTACCTGTACATAACTACTGAAGTCTTATCAATTAATCTTAAAACTAGCCTTAAGACTAAATTAACAAAAAACATGTACTTTCTATGATAGTATCATATTTGTCTTTCGCTAAAACAATTTACATAAAAAAGACAATAAATCAAAATAAAATATATAATATAAAAGCATAAAGTAACTTGAATATTTATCCCACAGGAATCATTACGAAAAAACAAACAAAAATTAAGTTTCAATACACAAACTATAGTACACGCCACCGGTACAGAATTATGGTTTCTAAATTTTAAATAATGCAGGGTTACTTATTCAAGTTACGTTCAAATATACAGCCTCAGTCGACAGACACACACGCACACATGCAACCTTTGCTTTCCTCACTTTCCCAAAAGCAATATTTGTAAATAAAAGAGAAAAAAACACTTACTCGTAGTAGATCAAGCTTCGCACGCAAATAATCCGCTCGGCAAGCAACGTCGAAACCTGTTACGGGAAACGAACCCATGTACTGCAACAAAAAGCATTATGAAAACATATAAAAGCGTTGTATATGCGCACACCTCTCAGATAAAATAGAAAAATATACGCGTGTGTATAAAAAACTTTTCGAATCGCCGCATAAGAAGACGATAAAAATTTGTGGACTCGGCCATTCCGCGCGGGATATGAGTGTGTACACACGCGAAAATACAACATTGGAATTTCAATGTGTATTAAAACTTTTCAGACAAATATCGTGATATGGTAGGTTTTTTTGTTTCTTTTTAAATTTTGCGATCACGTATATTCTCGAGACGTTTTTTGTGATGTCTGCTTTTTTGATCACTGGGCTAAAAGTTGATTTAATTTTGAAGATAAACTTTGTGCTCTATTAGAAATTCACAACGCATTTAACTACCAAGTAATATTTTTTGTATGATAAAATTATTAGCTTTCATAAAATGGCTACTACACACAAACTACGGAAAATTGTGCTATCATAAAATTAAAATACCATTTCACCTTAGAGTATAGCAGAACCACCAGATTTTCTAAATTATATACAGCGAAAAACTAATTCCCAATAAGTTTAACGAGTTTATCGGGATAAGCTAAATAAAATTACTCCCTCGCTCTAGTAATAAGGACGAACTCATCTAGCCAAAGTACAAGTAAGCCTGCAGTATGCACACGAGAGCTGCTCTTACCCTCTGCCCACATAATTTCATAATCTCTAAAACTCATGAGCATATATATATTCGGTGAGAGGACGCGTAGCGTCTCCTATGTCAGCACATAAAGGAAGATTGGACATCAGGCGGAGAGAGGCGCATACCGAGAGGCTACGTCAAAACTTGCGGATACATCGTAACCACAACCGCTTCGATGTAACAATCCCAAATTGTTCTGCTTTAGAAAATCTACTTTGGCGGGGAAAATCGTGATTCGCTTTTTTCGGGGACGACGTAATTATCATACGTTAGATTTAGATTCTTTTCTGATCTTCTTATATGTTTGAGCGGACCTCATGCTGTGAATTTTAAACACAGACTATATAGGATCTTTTCCTTGAATAACTTGCTTTTAGATTAAAAGTTGTAGTTATTTTGAAAAAATCGAGTTAAGAATACAGAATATTTTATTATACCGATGCTTTATAGGCTATATAAATTATGGTTCTATAAATTTCTATTATCATTGTTTTACACACAGTAATAAAATATTAAAAAGATGGAATAGCGCTCCGATAAAAAATTGCGATAGATATCGCAAAGTGATCGGAATATTCACAAGTGCATTGTTTTTCGAATCGAACGCGCTTTGAAATGCATATAGGTGGTATTGCTGTCTATTTTATCGAGGCGCAGTAAAAACTATATGACTCAGCTAACTGCTATTGTTTACAACTGCCAGCTACAAGTACTTTCAGCTCAAAGGATATGTGCTTGCATTGAAAAGTGAATCAGCGAATTATTTATTAATCAGATAAGTTTCTGATTTTCACGATGCTACAAAACGAGGCTGTCGAAGGATGTATTTCTTCGATCACGCGTGTGATTTTTTCAAGTGAAATCATGTAGCAGATGAAGCCGTGAAAATAATATACTTGTACAGGATGATATATCGTAGAACAATTGAAATTATGATTCATGATTCTGTGTATCTACTTGACTACGTCTTTAATTCAAACTATAATTATTAATATTTATTTTTAGACGAATAAATTACTGTTATATAAACTCTTACTTTGATTGTTTGCATTTTCAGTTTATCACCGTAAACCAGGAAGCTGCTTGATGGATTGGCTAGACCAAAGTTTAAATTATTCAATTTGAATGTCACCGAAAACTGAAACTGCGTTTACATTAGCATAATCATCGCTATACAAGATTGGCAAAACAAATGTTTGAAGTGATTATTGGACACGTAAATTTTACAGTTAAATGGAAACAGCTTGAAACCTGAAGTATACATACATAACAAGTCATTTAAGCTTCGGATCACGTAAGCCTATTAAGCGCTGCAAGCTACACGTTACGTGAAATCGAAAATGTTCGAAGTGACAGATTTTGAATTATTATAGGAAAATAATGGGGTTCGGTAATGTGCATTTGAAAATTAAATGTTCTTAAACAATGTGTATATTCAAACATATGTTGTGTAATTAGTTCGTGGTAATATACTTTCAGAGAAAAAAGATCGTAGCTGTAATATTTCCTTAAAAAATACATGGATTCCCAGGTGTAAATTAAAACTATTTTTAAATTAGAGCAGGATAAATTTGCACTAAATAAAAATCGAATATTTTCCCATAATTTTGAGGACTATAGTGAAATTAGAGAAAGAGTTATCAATTTTCAATTTAGTTATAATCAACCAAATCTTTACTCATTAGTCAAAAATAATTATTTTACGTACAATTGAATACATTTCAGAGAGGAGAAGCCATCTGATTCCGTCTCTCTAGCATAAATACCCATCTCGTCAATCAACCTCCCACTCCATCCGCCAAAAAACAAACCTCCCCGTGAATCCCGCAGCATCGCCCAACAACACTCTTCCCAATAGCAGGGCGCAACTCTGGCGAGTAATTACATCCCCCAGCGTATGGGACTATTTAGATCCAAGTGGCAGTACCAGAGGGTCTCGGTACACACATATCCTGGGTGCGTGCCCCTATACACTGGTATATATATCTCTACCCCTTCGGCGCTATATAGGCATTACAACAGTGCTCAGCTCTCCAGCTACAAGGTTAAACGCACCTGGAGCTCCGATATAACCATTCGCGAACCTCGTCTGTCCACACACACACACACATACAGACGCGCGCGTATGCACATGTACTCCAAGCCACATGTGTGCATACATCGCTACTGCTGCTGCTACTGCCGCTCACTGCTGCACCCCCGACCCACGCACACACACACACACACACACACGTAATCAAGAAGTAAGAGAGAAGGGCAGATTGTAACGCGCAGAGGGGGGGGG
>UELU01139448.1:5119-20813 GCA_900490025.1 Megastigmus dorsalis | reverse complement strand
TTTATATTTAGAGTTCTTCGTTAGCATCATCTGCTCAAGGAGAGGTTGCATCACCAGCGTTAAGTATGTCTTGCCTAAATGAATCTCGATCTAGTAATAAAACTATTCCTGAATTAAATGATGCTGTCGATGTTTCTGATTATTTGGTCAACCCTGTTCAGAAAGCATTCTCCTCTACTGACAGTACTTCAAATACGTTGGACATCATTAAGAAGAAAAAGAGAATAACAGGAAAAACAGCTGTTATTACAGCAGAGGATTATAACAAAGATTTGATAGTTCAAAAGCTAAAAACCTTAAAGAAAAACAACAATCGAAGAAAAAAATAAATAAAGAACCGCAAGTGCAAAAAAAAAATTAATGTATTATCTGATATAACAAATCAGAGCATAGTTCCTGGCATAGAAAATTTTATTAGGAAAAGAAAAAGCTCTACTGAATTGAAGACGACACATTGTGAAAAAGTACTGGTCATTCGTCTAGTCATATTGTACAAGAAATTACTATACCGTCTACACTTCAACCTCAAGATACAGTTATATATCAATTAAATGGAAATGAATATTATATCGAACCACCTTTTTCAAATACAGGATATATTGAAACACCTATGGAACAACCAGTGCAAATTCAATATATTGAATTACCTTACGGTGCCATCAGCCAATGTCATAATTATTAAGTTAATACTAATCTTAATAGATGCTTTATTAATATTAATATTTATTAAACATAATTATTTTTATAATTTATATCAACTGTGATAAAAAAATTAGAGAATAATAATTTAACAGACTGACAAATAAATATAAAATAAAAAATATGTGATTATAACGATATAGAAAACTGATTTAAATAAATATAAATGGATATAACAATAATTACATTATATAAAAATAATTATATTAAAGTATATTATATAAAAATAATTTAAATGTATATTTTATTTGAAGTTAGTACATATATACGAAAAGCAAATCTTTCGTTTTTTCTAACCTAACATTTTAAATAAATCCACCAGACCGCGCCAAACGTGCCTCCCTGATCTGCCAATTTGACCTCCCTAATAGAATAGGGAGGGCACGCTTGGCAGTTTTCTTTTATAAGAGATAAAAAAATACTGCGTGCCCAAATGGGTTTAAACGTTACGGTATTCGATTATAAAGAGTGCATGAAAATTTTAAAGAAAGTTCATATCCATTTCCTCTTTTATTTATTCTATTTTGAACATTTTCTGTCAGTAGTGCCCTACTCTCCCCTACTGCTACTCTCTAAATATATAATTTCGTGGGTTGTTCTGTGTCTTTCTCTCGATATCGCGCATTTTATTACTGTATAACCGTTGTAGAACGCAAAAAGAGACTATACCTACTTTCGTGCTCCGCGAGGAGGAAGCGTGACGTCATGGCTGTACAGTGTGTGTGTCTATCTGTCTGCCTGTGTGTGTGTGTGTGTGCGCGCCTGTGCGTATCTGTACATGCAATTAAGCGAGGTGCTAAATTCCCGAATACGGTGCGGCGTGGGGGAGAGAAAAAATAACAGGAAGGAAAATAGGAGATGATGCTTCCGGTCTCTCTCGACGGTCAATTATATACCCGCGGTGCTTTCAATTTCCCGATCGATCGGCGAATAATAAAAACCCGAGAGCGAGAGGGAACGCAGTCTATACGTCGTCGGAGTACCGCGCGGAGCAACAATTTGTTCGCATTCACGCTAGCCATTGCCGCGGAGAGCGATAATTCCCACAAAAGACGGCCTTTTCCCATTCGACCCTGGCTCTCTCTCTCTCTCGTCCCTTTGCACTATATATATATATACTTTGCAATATATATATATATTTGCTTCGTACGTACACTTTTCCACTCGACTTGAAGATCAAAGTCGGCCTTAATCAAGTCTCCCACGCTCATTTTTGCTGCTGCTTCTTCCTCTTCTGCTGCACTATTCGCCGGTGGCATGTGCCCTTGCCCTTTCCCAAGAAAGAGAGAGATAGAGACAGAGACAGAGCGAGTCCTTTTGCGCGCTGCATCGATGCGCCCGTGAATGAGAATCCGGCCTCGGGCCAACACCGCTACTTTATCCTCTTTTTGTTTCCTCTCTTTTTTGTCTCTCGTCGCCACCACCTGTGTCAGCTCAGTACACATGATTCATTTTGCGTGTCTGTCGCGTAAATAAATATATTACGTATCGATGTATCGGCTGCCCTCAAAGGGTTGTTGGAAAAAAAAATATTAAAAGCGTGGAAGTAAGGTGATGGTGTTGTAAAAAGGGGAAGTAAAAAAGGGGGTACAGTAGATGTAGAGGCTCTCGCTTATGTACACGAAGAGAAAGAGGCGGAGAGAGAGAGAGCTGAATTCGAGGGTTGCAAAAGCACGCGCCGCGCAAGGGGGTTGAGGCTCTATCTCTCTCTCCCTCTGGGTGGCGGTGTGTGCGCGTGCACGGGAGAGAGAGAGAGAACGTGTGCGAGCGAGAAAGCGAGAAGGAAGGGAGGTCATAGCTGAAGGAAAGTATTGATCTGTGCCCGCCGTCCTCTCTCTCTCTCTCTCTCGCATTCGCTCTCCTTTGTGTGTATGCGTGTATGAGTGACACACAGAGCAGAGAACCGATGCTCGTGTGTTAACTAATTTTCGCACTGGTGTGGAGGATGATGGGTGTAGGTGATTCTCTCTCTCTCTCTCTCTCTCTCTCTCTCTCTCTTATAATACGAATTTTCAAGCTTCCTGCACGATTAGCGAAATATGTGTGTCTTTACGGCGTTGGTTGGCCGAGAGACACACACGACATGCCTTTGCCCGCTTCACGGGATTATACATGCGCGCGCGGCGATTATAGATTTAGATGACTTCGAGGGGAATCTAATCAGGGATATATATATATATATAACCACACGCACGTATAGGTATTTTCTCACTTGCGATGACGAGGATCGGCTGTATGTGAAAATTATATCGGTTATGCGACCAACACCAGGCCGAGCGTATTTTTAGGTCGAGATAAAATTATATGCCGCTTCGCCAATATGATACACTGGGTTTAATTAAGCGGATGATCTACCTGGGGGCTTTATTTTTCTTTTTTTTTTCTTTTTTTTTCTTTTTTTTTCTTTTTTTTTTATGTTATGGAGTTGGTGGAGAAAAATCTAGAGCTAGAGAATTTTGAGTGGTTTGCTTGATACATATGATTGAGAAATTTGTTATGCGTTACTTGGCAATGCTCCATTAAGTAACCAGTGAATTACTCAACTGTACGAATGAAAATTAATGAGCGATCGTTGCAAGAATGATATATGAAACAGACTTAATGTGATTAAGGAATTGAATCGAAGAGATAAACTAATTGTTCATGTGTATGTATTTGCAGAGATGGTTGAAGCCATGAAGAAGGTCGCCTCACTGGACATAGAACTCACAGTGGAGGAGAGGAACCTTCTGTCAGTGGCATACAAAAATGTCATTGGAGCAAGGAGAGCCTCCTGGAGAATCATTTCCAATATCGAACAGAAGGAGGAGACCAAGGGCGCGGAGGAGAAACTGGAAATGATCCGCCAATACCGATCTCAGGTTGAGAAGGAGCTAAAAGACATCTGCGCAGATATCCTGGGTGTCTTGGAGAAACATCTCATCCCTTGTGCATCGACCGGAGAATCTAAAGTTTTCTATTACAAAATGTAAGCGTTGTACTTAAAACGTACCAAATAATTAATCACTTAATATCAGCATTTTTAATATTATCCTAAAGAATTAATGTTCAGAATTAAAGATGATCGTTTTGTACTCGATAAAACTCTTGAACATAATTTAGATAGAATTCACTCTACTAAAAGCTTTCTCATCGATCCAACACTTAAATCTAACAAGTTTGATTTTAATTGAAAATTGCAGGAAGGGAGACTACCATCGTTACTTGGCGGAATTCGCGATCGGAAACGACAGAAAAGAGGCAGCCGAGAACTCACTTGTAGCGTACAAAGCGGCAAGCGACATTGCCATGACAGACTTGCCCCCTACTCATCCAATTCGTTTAGGATTAGCGCTCAACTTCTCGGTGTTCTATTATGAAATCCTCAACAGCCCCGATAGGGCGTGCCGTTTGGCAAAGGCTGCCTTTGACGATGCCATTGCGGAACTGGACACTCTGTCTGAAGAAAGTTACAAAGATTCCACCCTCATCATGCAGTTGCTCAGGGACAATCTTACTTTGTGGACTTCGGATATGCAAGGAGATGGTATGTATGAAGTTGAAGACGGACCCTTTAAACTTCATTCAGACACTATCTTTTCACATTTTCATTTTCCTTTGGATGCGACGTACAATGTGTCATTCTCATTATTCAGAAAATGAAACTGAACCATCCAGCGTCACAGGAAATACATCTACAGACGTGATTAACAGTGTTGCCCATCCTTAAACCTTTTCCTCTCTCCTTCAACTGATGAGAACCAATCCTCAGGTTAGCTACGTCTCATGAAAATGTTTTATTTTATATATTATTTTTCGACTATCATTCTTGGTAAAATCCATAATAAAAAGTTCATAGTAAAATCTATACCATGATTGTGCTCCTTCTAACGAGATCAATTATTGATTTTGTGTTCACAGGTGAAGGCGAACAAAAAGAACAGCTGCAGGATGTGGAAGATCAGGATGTATCGTAACTCTAGTTGCAGTGAGTGTTAAATGCGCATACAAATGAGACAAGAAAAAACTCTTAATAATTATTAAGCAAAAGAAAAATCAGTTCAGCAGAAAGGAGGTTGGGGTGGGAGGGGGAGGTCTTTAGCAATTTTGCGTGACCCTATGTACGCACGTACGGTTACTCCAAAATCATCCAATCACACATGTTGAGTTACGGAGCACGCAGAAATGAAAAAAAAAACGAAACTAATGTAAATGACACGCACCCTGCGATATAGTGAGATTGCAAGCATTTATAAGCGCGGCAATTTTTTCGTATTGCCGAATGGCGCAGTGAAAAAAAAAACAACATTCGAGCTCTCAAGTGTTGTCCTTGCATAGTGTATGCCTGGATTCAAATTCCGTAGTAGCTGCATCTTTTATTTATGAGGCGTGGACTCTGCACACAAACAATTCCTACTCTTCCGGCAGGATTTCGAAATAGTGGAGGAGAGAGACCCTGTCAGGTGCATTGCACGAAATTTAATGGCATTTGTTCACAGTACCGATGTCATCTCATTAATTTTCTTTTCTTCCTAGGACTTTTTCAACGATACATTATATGCATTGTAACGAGTGACTAGATTAATCAATCAAAATTTCGATTTAAAGCATTTTGCAAACTACAAGCGAGTCTTTCTGACTCGTCTTGGTTTTCTTTTACTATTTTTCTCCTTGCCCTTTGTTCTTTTTTTTTTAATATGCGCGTACAGCTTATCTTATACATTTTCAGCAATGATATTTAACAATATTTACCAATCAATTATACCGATAAATGTTTGATCTAAATACATTTGATTTTGTAATTACGCGTCATTTTATTTCTTAACCGCTACAACCCACGCCAAAAAGCTTTCTAGAAACATGGATGGATTTGCAATGTTTTACGAATAATAAAATCTTGAAACTCGTAACGATTTTAACACTATTTCTCAAATTCTTTTTTTCTTTTGTCATTATAAACGATTGTTCAGGTAACCGTACCAATTGAACAATTCTTACACGTATGCATGCATTCAGGATGAGAATATTGGAATGTAACTGAAACTTTGCGACGAAAGACTTTATAGGAATTCTCGCGAAAGCGTATTAATTCAAGAAATCATGGTAGACTGAAGAATTTTGAGCTGCGAAATCAGCTTAGCGAATCGTTTTAATGTTCTTTCACTGCTTTATGGAACATTGAAAATTGTGCTAATTGTTTCGAGCGCCGATAAATGAGAAAAACTGAAAAACAAAAAAGAAAGATGAAATTTCCCCGTGTAGCGTTGATATTCGTATTAAACGTCTAGCTAAGTAGCTGATCTCTTCCGTGAATGTACGTTTGCATACGTCCCTTATTTCAACTGTATGGATAGTTACGATATGAGAAATGACAGAATAAATGGTTCTCTGTACGCTGTTTTGTCAATGTTTTCTCTGCATTTATTTTATTTTCTATAATTAGTAAAGTTTCATGCGTAGTCTTTATTCACTATGATCTAAAAAAAAAGCTAATAACCAGACAATGAGTTTATTGATGGCAATACTGTAGTTCAATCTAAAAAAAAGATCGCAACGGATGTCAATCTTTCCATCGACAAGTCTTGTACCTTTCGCACGATGAAAGAAAAAAAAAAGAAAAACAAGTAAAAAAATTTGATCTTTCATTTTACAAAAGTAAAGGGGTTCACTCAAAAGTAATGGAATTTCGAACTTGGCGTAGGCGTGCAAGGCGAAGCAAAAGTTTGGTAAAAATCAAGATGCGGAGGGGCAGTAACGAAAAACAATGTATTGCGTGACCCCGCATTCAAGTATTATATCAGTAATATTGCGTAAAAACTATATAAAAAAGAATAACATTAAAGTAATTATTGATAATGCTAAGTAAGATTATTGATATTTTTAATTGTGTAAGGAGTCAAGCAAAATAATTAAGGTAAAACTTTTGCAATAGAAAAAAAAGATAAGAAAGAACAAGAGTGGAAAAAAACAGTTACTGTAAAATTACACGTGAAAAAACGCATGAGTCATGCGTGTGTTCAAAGCGAATTTCCGATTATCAAATCGAAAACAAAATGCTAAAAAAACCTTCAAAGCAAATAAAAAATAAAAGTGCGTTCGAGACCATATGTAGATAACGTCAACGCGCTTCGCGAAAATCGTTCGATCGACGAAAAAAATTAGAAAAACAGTGATCTTTCATATTTTGGATCCGCATGCATATGCTCTGTATTAGAGTTAATACAATACACCGAATATAACTTTTACTGTAAAGCCACACGTGGAAGCTGAAAAATAAAGTGATTACAACTGTCTATCATTTCAATTTGCTTTCATTGAATTAAAGTTTTGCTTTGAACAGATTTGTTATCGATAAATGTATATTCTGTATTTTTATCATGACAGTTAACTATTCCAATAGGTTGTTTTTTTTTATTTTTTTTTGGTCATATTATGTAAAATTTATTATCGAAATGTATGCATACTCTCTAAGCATTTTAAAGAATAGATTCACGTTTTGCTTATCACAACGTGCTGTTACGCCACTGGCGTATCCGACCAACAGCATATATTATAACAAAGCAAAAAACTCAACATTTATTAATAAAATAATTTTTATTTAAAAAATTTTAATTTCTTAGCTCTGGACGCAGGAAATATTTACAATATTTTTACATTTTATTCATTTGATACAAAAACAATACTTCCTCGTTATATATTCTAAAAAAATCAATATGTTATGTATGTACAAATAGTTGTCATTAAATAACTTTTAAAAAGTAATGTTAATTATAATCAAATTAAAACGGATTCCGATCTACAATAACCACTTGTAAACTTCGTCGCTGGAGTACCTCTCGATATATCATTCTCGCTGTTGCTCGAAACAATGGGCTGGAATCTTTTAAAGACTCGCCTATTTGCATCGCTAGCCTTTAACAAGCGGCTCAGACAGCCTTCGGCGCCCAGCATATTTGGAGAAAGACTCAAATTCGATTGCGACCGATTCTTCAACAGGCGTGAAGCGCTTCTTGGTGATTTGTGCTGATCTAAAGATCTGCGCCTGGCAGACTTCAATTTCACGTTACGCAGCATGTCCAAGGATATTACAGGACCTCGTGGTCCAGGTACAGTATTTCTACGATTGTCCTAAAATACAATCACATTGATTAATGTTTGCTTAGCAAAGGCAACATTTGGAAGTAAAAATAATAAATATGAGTTAATACACCTTTGAATTTTGAGGCGCCTTTTTTAATGTTACTTTCAGAAGATCCTCAACAGTGATCGATGGTCTGCTATCTATTGGAGTTGAGCATTTCCTCGTTGGGGTTTTTATCACACTCCTGTTGTGCTTACTATTTGGTGTATTTGAAATAGCTAATTTTGAATTTGGCATCATTGGAGGTGGAGGTGGAGGTGGAGGTGGCGGTGGAGGTGGTGGTGGAGGAGGTGGTGGTGGACATCCAGGCGGTGGCGCAAATCTGAGTGGTGGAGGCTGGGGTTGAATTTGGGGCTTTGGATGAGATTGGAACTGAAGCTGAGGCTGAAGCTGAGGCTGAAGCTGAGTCTTTTCTTTTAATACTGATTTGATTTCATTAACTTTGTCATGCAATATATGTAATTCCTTAGTTAAGCAATTATTTGTTTCAATTAACTGGACATTTGTACTTCTTATTTCCTTAATTTCATTCATTAAAGATAACAAATTGGCTTCAGTGGTGACTCGAACCTAAGTTTATAAATTGATGATCAATTTATTACAAACTTATATTAGGTATTTTAAATAAATTGACAAATGAATTATATAATAATCTTTTTTATATACCTGAATTAAGTCTTTAGATAAGGATGATACCTTTTCTGATATAATAGACAATAAATGTTCATTTTCAAATTTTACTACTGCAATGATCTGTGTTAGTTCACTCTCAACTAGTGGTTGTGGTTCAGATTCAGAAATGGCAATTGATAATAAATTTCTTACACCTTTATAACCCTGTATAGAAATGTTTTATTAAAATTTAAAAAAATGAGCAATTATAATTTTAACAGCTACCTTTTTGATCCAAATTATGAATTTTCCAGCAAGCCAACTGCAAAACGTTGATATTTTTGTAAGAAAAGTTTTCATTCGTCTCAAATATTTTGCACTTTTTTTTTGATGACTTGGGACTGTGTGTACCTCAGATACATTGTTTAATCTGGTTATCTCAGTTTCCGTCTAAACATTATTTTTATTTCAGTTGAATACGTTTAACATAAAAATTTAAAAAAAATTGAAATAACTTCTTGTACTTACCATTGATGTTTTACTCTCTACATCAGACACAACAGGCAAATCAACACATAATACTACATCTTGTGGAGAAGTGTCCCAAATATTTAGATCTTTTTCAAGAATAGAAATTGCTTTCGTCGTATCTAAGTTCTCCAATTTTTCTTCTTCCTCTATTGTAACGCAACACTCAATGGCATTTAATTTCTCATCACTTACTTCATTAGTAAAAAAATTATATTTATTCTTTTCTTTAAGCAATATATCTTTAGTATTGGAATTAATTTTTGAAGATCCATCACTTTCACAATTATTTGAGATCATATTTTCATTTGTAGAGCTTATACTGTTCATGTTAGTATCTAGAAATGCAAGGTTTGAAGAACACGAATCAACAAAAGCTGATTTTATTTTAAAAGTGGAAGATGGTAATTTAAAATAATCAGTTAAAGATGTCAGATTTTTTGTTGAACCATTGAGAAGTTCTAAGTTACTTTTAGTATCCATAGAAGAAGACGGTGTAAAATCACATTCCTTTACTGTAGACTGACTTTCTTCATTACCACTTTCAAAGACACTCTCAACAGATAAAGTTTTGTCTAATTCAGTTAATGACTTATCATCAACTTTTATTTTTATTGAATTATTTTTGTCAATTTCTACATCGTCTGTATCGTCATTTTCGGGTATGTCAAGATTCAATTTAAATTTAGGTAATCTAATATTGATTTTTGGACTCATATCTGGATAGTATTCATTTTGCTTACTTTCTTGCATAACGTATTCTGGAGTACGATTTTGAAAACTATTCATATTTCTTGTTGCATTAAGATTAAAATCGTCAGAAACATTAGGTGTTTGCATTTCTTCAGATATTAATTTTATTTTGTCATTTGTTGAATCTTGCAATGAAACTTGTAGACTATACTTTTGTCTATGTTTCCTGTGTATCTTTCGGCGACCCATTTTTAAACTATAACAACAATATAATAAAGTTATTTTTTAAAAGCATGTGGATGTATAAAGATTCAACTAATTTTAGTTGTTGAATTTAAACTAAATATTAAGTGTTTATCATTAAATTATTTTATGAAAAAACTTTTTTACCTTTGGCTTATAAACTTTGAGCTATAATAACTGATATTTACATTCTCAGCACAAGTTTTATGTTTCAAACTCTACCTAATTTTGTACACTTTTACTACTCTTGAATTGTTAAATAAAATCCTTTTCATTTTAAATCAATTTCCTTACTTAACTGACTGAGTGCCATTAGTAATATGGAAAATAAACCGTAATAAATATAGATTCTGTTTGAAGGTCAGTCAGGTATATAATGATTATTCAGAATTGAAATGGTCTAAACAGCACATTTATTAGATTGTTTGTTTTCATAGTATAGCAGGAACTGATTGATTTACTCAATATATTTGTCCAGATTTTAAAATTTTTTTTGGAAATGAATTATTTAATGAGCATTCATTTTATTATTTAACATAATTAAATAATTAACATTTACCAATATTTTTAAAATAGAATTTCTGATAACAAAAATTCGCAGCTTAAATTGAGAAATTTTTAAAAAATTTTAAAATAATTTTTTTATTTTAAAAGGATGTGTAAACATAATTAAAATAAATTATAAGACAAGCCAAAATTTTTCTAATGGGTTTTAATTAATAATTATATATATTTTACAAGATGTTACATGATTCTGATCGCACTATTCACTGTAAATGCTGCAAATTTGCGACAATAGTCAACATTTCGCATAAAAAAATCAATCTAATTGATTTAATTATTTTTGAGTCCTGATTTAATACGTTTGTTGTAATTCTTTTAATTTGGTCTAATTTACTTCTTATTTACAAAGTCTTCTCCCTTTTGGATATTCTTTTTCAGCTCTGGAATAGCTGCTGCAAGAAGTTTCGATTCGAAATCACTGAGCTTTCCAAGACCAAGGTTCTTTTCTACTCCATTTTTCTACAAAATTATAAAAAGAATCTCAGTATATGGTATGTCTTAACGATAAATTATAAATGACTGCAGTTTGAGATGTGTATACTTACACCCAACAAAATAGGAGTGGAGAAATATTTGGCTTCGGTAACATTAGACCTTACGTACGAGCATTCAATAACATTTGATTCACCATTCAGTGCTCTGATTAGAGAGAATGCAAATCGAGCACCGGCATAAGCCATGGATAGGGTAGCAGAGCCAGTACCAGCCTTAGCTTTGACTACTTCCGTACCTGCTTCTTGAATTCTCTCAGTAAGAGCTTTAAGTTGATCTTGTGGGAAAGACACAGATGGTGAAGCTTGAGAAATCAAGGGAATAATAGTGATTCCACTGTGACCACCAATGACGGGTATATTTACTTTTTGGGGATCCAGTCCCTAAATAATAATTTTAATTACTATCCGCTTTTAAGTGAACTAATTAAGTAAATTTTAATATAGTCATATCTTTTTGCATAAATCATAATGTTAATATTAGTTGATAAGTACAAGATTAAAGTTTTGCATCATTAAAATACAATAAAAATTTGTTTCAATTGTCTTTACTTATATTTATTTAAAAATTGGTTGCATAACTGCTATATGGATATTAAAAATATCAAAATAAATTCAAATTCATTTGATAATAAATACAGAATTTCTTGTTATTTTTAAATAATGCAAATTCACAAACAATGCAATTTAAATAATGCAAATTCACAATAAATGCAAAGTTACAAACTAATTTTATCAGCATTTCATTAAGAATCAAACATTTTTTGTTTAAATTAAATCTAATGTCACAATACCTTAGCTTCTCCAATAAAGGCATTAGATCTGACAATGTCAAGGGTGGTAACACCAAATATTCTGTTAGGGTCGTAAACTCCAGCCTTTTGCAAAACTTCACTTGCAATTGGAACAGTACTATTTACAGGGTTTGAAATAATTGCGACGAAAGCTTTTGGGGCTACATCTGCAACAGCCTGAGCAAGGTCACGAACAATTGATGCATTTGTGTTGAAAAGATCATCACGTGTCATGCCCGGTTTGCGAGGTACACCAGCAGGAATGACTACAACCTAATAATAAAAATATTATATAATGGTCATAAAATTTAAAATATAATAATAAACTGTGAAAATTAAGGGCATAATAACTTTAAGAAAGAGTAAGTAAAGTAAAATGAGTATAAATAAATGCAATACGAACTTGAACTCCTTTTAAAGAATCTCTCAGCTGATCAGGTCCGGTGAAACCTTTGACTTTGGAGGCAGTGTTAATATGGGAAAGGTCGGCAGCTACTCCAGGAGTATTTACAATATCATAAAGGGATAATTCGGTGACCAATGAAGATTCTTTGAGTAAAAGGGAGAGTGGCTGGCCGATGCCACCGCTTGCACCCATAACTGCCACCTTAGCATTGCGCTGCAAAAGTACATTAAACAATTTTAATACTTTACTACATCAAGTACATCTATAATACCATATGCATGAAAACAGAACTTTTTAATGTACTATTAAAGCAAAGATGATTGTAAGAAAATAAAGTACCTACTCTAAATTTCTCAACAAGTACTCAAAGAAACGTTAATTCAATTACACTACATTGCAATATAAAATAATCTTCAATCGAGAAACTTAAAGTACTTAGTTGGTAGTTGCATAACACTCACCAAAATTCGCTCCACATCACCTCAGCTTGACAATTAATAGAGCAAATATACGGGAAATGGAGCAGGTATACTGTACGGAATAACAGGAAGGGCATTGTACATTTGCTGAAAGGAATGTGGAAGGGTAGAATCGGGTCAGTGGTCTACTAGACTGATGGGGAAACATCAATCTAACGCAGAAGATACCGAGTCTAAAGTAACTAGGGAGACCCACCTGGGAGCTAGTGGAGAGTTGCTTGGCACCATTCTGGGCTACGACGATAGTCGGCTTGAGGAAACGCGGCAGCATTTTGACTTCTTGTTTTTCGTTCGGTCGTTGAAGGAGAAGAGAGAACGAGGGCGCCTGTATATGCGTGAGAGGCACGAGGTGGAGCAGCGCGCGGAGAGAGAAAAAGATCCCGATAACCCCCTGGATCTACTATAGTCGCGAGTTGTCGCGATTCACTCTTAGTACCGCGCGCGCGCACATACGACCCGGCGACCTTGCCACGATATTACGTGCACACAGACAGACAGTCGCAGCACTCGCGTCTCGCTGTCCGCTGAGTCGCTGCAGCGTTACGTATATAGGTATCTATTCGTATCCGAGTTATCTGACTCTCTCTGGCTGGCTGTAAGCCGAGACCACACTTGCAGATATAAGGATCGAAGTGTGAGTGGCTCGTGTGCAGTGTGCACACTGCACATATAAATTGCATACCATACCTATATACTTAATTATATACTGTGCGACGTGGACGTCATTATACCTATACCTATATGCTTTACTTCAAAGATTCGCGCGCATCCTATTTTATCGAACGGTCGATCCATAGGTATTGGATCGCGCGATCATGTGATACGATACTCGATAGTCGAATAGTCGATACGCGACATTACGCGTCTTATCTCTGTTGATAACGAAGAATTCTGATTTGATTATTTATACTAACTAACGGGTGCGCCGTGCCGCGTGCGGTTCAAAATTAAGAGCGCGAAACACAATTTCAAATTGATCTAATGGGATTAGAGGAATGGACGATGCATAAAGCTGTACAGCTCCTGCATAGTGGGAACAATGCATTGATATGAGAATTGAAAAGAGTGGTGAAAATATATATATAAAAAACCTTCTACTTTTTCTTTTTAATCTGTTTGTTGGCTTTGATTTTGGTTTATGCAAATAATACAGCTTGAACCAGTACCATGTAGATGTATACCTACATTAGAGATAATTAAAAATTTTATTTTTGAATAAGAATTTTCTGTATAAACTGTCTACGAATTTCGTAGGCTAGTAAGAAATACAGGGTTAAATCAGTACAAAACCAAGTAGTGCTTCGCTCATAGTTCTTTCATCCGCTAAAAATTTTCTAATGGGCGAAAAATCTCTATTCTTTAAATCCCATGATAAAATCAATAATTCTAGTGCCAATTTATAGTTTTTTTAAACAATTTTTTACTTTTTTCTATACTTTATGATTATATCATCGGCTCGTTGGAAAAAGATTCTATCTGAACTGTACCAAAGATCTTTTTGTTTACAACCAATGAGATAGCAATTTCGCGCAAAGTATATTTCTCTCACTCATCAATTTACTAGACATTGATCAACAGATTATAGTTACCTTTACGTATACATACCCTGAGCTACCCCCTCTCCTTTTTACGTTTTTGATTCGATCGATTTTTGAAAATTGACAGATCATCAACAACGATCTCTTACCTATGACTGATGACCTATTTTCATGGAAAAGTCTTCTATTACAATTCGCGTTCGCCTATATTTCTTTCTCTGAACTGATTTTATATACATTCCTCATTAAGCACCTTGCTACCATTAAAATGTAAGGACGACGTACTACACTTGGACTATCATTCGACCGACTTGTGTCATATTAATCGCATCATATTAATCTTTAATTTATATTTTTTTTCTTTTTTTCTTTTTTTATTTTAACTTATTTTTCAATCGATTCACATTCAACTTTCCCGATAAAAGGAAAAAATTTAAAAAAAATATAAATTAAACATGAATATGATGCGATTGTGCCTCAGTTCTAAGTTAAGTGCGAACGCCAAATCATGCTATTTCTAACTCGTATTTACAGCACTAAAATATATTTTTAAAAAATATCTAATAAACGTGTTCCATGTATTTTTCCCTCAGCTTTCCAATGGTATAAGCAGATATTTCAAAATTTTCCATTTTCCCCTTTAAAAATTATATAAATATCTTATATCTCGGAAAGTATATTTTTAATATTTCTTTTTTATGTTTTAGATCGAAAGCTGAGCATTTTTTATACAAAAAAACATATTTACCAAAAAAGTGCTCAAGTTGTTTACTTTGAGAAAAACAACGAGTAAGAGTACTTAGTCTCATCGCTGCCGCCGCCGCCGCGCTCTTGTCTTGGTCAACTTGGTCTGATTATTACCCCATTCGTTTTATACCTATCACTTTTTTGAATCTTTTTTCTACTTAAAAGTTTTTTTTTGAAAATATTTGAATTTCAGAACTTAAAAATGCTGTTTGAACTTCAATCTATTTTCATCTATTGGAATAATAGCATGGTACTATAAAGGGACCAAAATTTTGTGGAAACGCTAGTGAAAATTTGTTTGACTGTTTATAACTATTATAAAATGTCGAGATTGAGACATTAATAAAAGTTATAAACAGTTATAAACAGTTTTTAACAGTTAACTTCAGTTACTTATAGTTTCTAACAGTTATTAACAGTTAAAAAACGCGATAAAAATATTACATATTGAATTTTGTAACAATAAATAAAAACCCAAAATAATTTTTTTTTATATTTATAAAAATTTTTCATAAGAATATGAATTCATTCAATTTAGAGTTATCATAATAATATTTAGATATTCAAGAATTTTGTATTCTGTACATCATCGAAAAACTCGGCCGTTTGAGATTTCGAAAAAAATACGTTGTCCTTGCATGCACTTAATTTAATAGCAGAATTGATCTATTTATAATATTTATCCATTCATATCATCCCCAATATTTAAAATGTAAAAAAATTTAAAAGAATTGTGAATTTTATGAAACTCCCAAAATGTCCTACCCATAGAACAATACA
>UELU01139441.1:0-15192 GCA_900490025.1 Megastigmus dorsalis | reverse complement strand
GCTCTACGGTGAACAACGGACCTGAATAAATCTCTAAAGTTTTCCCATTCCGCAAATTTGCCAGAAAATTTAGGTAAATTTAACTTGGGAAGCGATTGGGATTCGAACGCAGTTGGATTAGTAGTAATAGTTTGATCACCGTGCACAGGTGACGCAGGTGGATTTTGTTCTCTTTCGGATTGGTTTGCATCCTCGATAAATTGGAGGAACTCACCTTTCCTATCAAAAAACGAATCGATAATTTGTTCACTAAGATTTGAAGTAAAGTAAAGGTGATCCTGGGGAACGTCTTTGATACCGAGTACCCTGTTGTGATTAGATTTGTATTGGGAGTAGCAATCTTCCAATCCCGTCAGACGAGCCTGAGCCGAGACTTTATTCATCTTAGTCAAACCCTTTTTTCTGAAGTTCACAAATGAGTTGTTGATTTGTTTTAGCAAATCAAGCTGTATAGCGTATAATGCATCCATTTTTTAGGTTAGCCAGGTTCAATCACTAGAATAAAGAGCTCAATAAAATCCTACAAAATTTTGTGAAAGAAAGTAATACAAACAAGTAAACGGGTATCAACGGGTATAAGCATGAGAGCTTATAGCAACGGCTGATTAGTACTTAACTAGTTGAAATCTCGGAATCAGAATCTAGTCGTATGAATAATTTCTTTGAAGACAAGACAACTTCAGCCAAATTGTGAAGTGATAGTCTACCAATACCTAAATTTTTGACGAAAAATCACCAAGATTGTCTAAATTCGATCCAACTAGCTACGTTTTAAAGTCAAATGACTCTTAGTTATGCACATGATTCAGATCTAAGGTACACTGACATAATTCCTTAGCTGAGTACTCGATTTTTTTTTCTATGCCAAGCACACTAACAATTTTCTTGGCATCAACATACGTTGCATTCGTTTGCTTAATGCACACATACCTTTTCGCAACCTACATTAGCTAAAACACTATAACTACTACTCAGCACTCGAATTTACACCCGTTTCTGCTCCTAAAAAACGCCTACTTGACTTGTACGAGAGCCAAGTATTATTTTGAACATAAATAGCTTACACTCACACACGCTTAACAATTATCACTCATTCGCTTACTCACTCTGTACGTGTTATTAGAATTCTTCTTGTTGACGAGCTGGTTGGCTGGATGTGTGACGTGATGAGACGTAGAGTTGACCTGTAGACTGCAGGATTAGCTGGGTGATATTGTGCGTGTTGGTGTAGACGCAGTCCAGCTGAGTTCTAGACTGCCTGTAAGCTATGTGGCGTGAAGCTGTTGCTAGGAGGGTACTCAGTTAAGCAGCTAGTTGTGTTGATGCTGAGTGGAGAAGCGGGTGCCAGCATTAGGCATGGCAGCAAGCATAAGTCTTTAGCATTGAGTAGTAGATTGCGTACGGTTTACTGAAAATGCGCAGAATTAATAAGCAAAAGCCTTACAATTTATCGAATAACATATTATCTCTTTCATAGATTACAATTACTATCTTATTACAATTATAGTAATAAACAAGATAAATGAACTTGAAATTTTTAATTGGAATTTATAAACATTTTAATACTAGTCTCAGCGCAATAAATTTGTTAAATAATTGTGCGTTAATAACACCTTGATTTTTACTAATCTTTGATAGCGAGAGTACCTTTTCAGAAACAAACTAAATTTTACTTTTATTGCAAAAATTTTTTTAAAGAAAACGTGGAACGATACTCATCCAATGCGAGACCCGAAACTAATTCTTGCTTCAAAAGTAGATGCTGCTATTGAAGTTGTAATGCTACAGATAGTTACGTGTGACATAACCTCTAAGTCACGCTGTGTCTCGTTGATTTCGCTGTCTGCAGCCTTACTCCGCACCGCCTTCCCGTTGTGAGCAATTCCGTCGGAGCATCCTCTCGCTCGTCGTGAGATAGATGCGTAGTGATGACTCCGGTTTCCAGTCTGGTCAACACGTGGTCGGGTGCGTTTTGCGCTGTGTGCGAGACAGACAGCCGCGTGCAGTTTTGATTGCCGCTCCGTTCTTGCGACCACCGTAGCTTCCTTTGTGCGTCTTGGCTAGGTTAATCTGGGTTTTTGGTCTCCGACTGGGGCTGGTGCTTCAGCAGATCGTGGTTAGCAATGGGCTTCATCGAGAAAAACACACTCTCAGTGCTCGGCGTGCTAGATGTCGGTTGGCGTTTCGCGCACACAAGCACGCGTACAAAATGGCGGCGTCGGTCTCGCCTCGTGGCTTTCTTCATAGTCCGCACGTACCGTACTTCACTGGTCGGGTCTTGGAGTGCGTGTACCTCCACCTTTTTGAGCCACACGTTTCCAGCACTGCACCCTGTGCTTCAATTTCTTATGCACATACCTTGATCGTTGCCTCTAGTGCACTCCGGCCGATCCGGCTCGAAGGACCACTTTTATGTTGAGTTATTTATTGTCGCGGGTTTGCTGTTGGAAGATGATCGGCTAGTAGGGCAGTAAAGGAACGAGCACTTGGAAATAATTCAACTTTATTGTAGAACACTCGAAGATACAGATTTGCGCCATGTCGCGCTATTACGCTCCATACGGAAGGTGTTGTCTGTTGGGTAGTCGGAGACCAAGAGCGGTAGACGAGAGCGCGGTGTCGTACCTTAAGCGCCGCGAGGCGCGAGTCACACATGTTCACACTAGCATACTTCACAGCGCCCTCATAGGCTAATTTGTCATCGCGTATTCGTGACGTCACACCGGGAAGGCCAACGTAGACTCTAGCTTTCTTTTCACTCTCTCGGTTACATAATCACACTATACATTCTGTCCTTATTTCTCATATTCGCAACAAAAATGTTAGAGATTTTTCAATTATGAAAAAGAAACATTCTAAAGATTTATTATAGATATTGATATAAAGTAGAAATTTTTATCTTAGTATTTATTATAAATTTAACTATATTATATTATACTGAATATATACTGATCATAAAAATAATTTTTTATAATAATTCATTTACTTATGCTTTGAACTTTTTTATATATCTTATTGATTATTTAAATAAAAAATTTATATTTTTAAAATTTTTTAAAATTTAAATTTATATTTTATATTAAAATAGTAATAACAAAGTATTCTTTTCAAATCATTTTTTTTTAGCGACTGTCAAAATAGAAGGTATCTCAGAGTATTATAAATAATCATAAAGTATGTATAAAGTATACATTATGCAGTCTTGTAAAATTTTTTTGAAAAAATGGTATAATTCTTTTATTAGAAAAAAAATTATAAATATATTCTTTATTTAGTACTACGGCAAACAAGCCAAATCTCAGTATTAAATTATTGCATAAGTAAAATATTAGATTTCCTTTTTTCTTTAGTTTATTTCAATTAATTGTTTAAACCATAATTATTTTAACAATTCGTAACAAATAATTTTGAAAAACCTATTACAACGACTCTCTATGTTACTCCAAATGGCACCTTTTAACAAATTATTTATATAAATTTTTTATTTAAATAATCAATAAGATAAATAAAAAAGTTCAAAGAATAAGTAACTGAATTATTATAAAAAATTATTTTTATGATCAGTATATATTCAGTATATTTAAATCTATAATAGATAATAAGATAAAAATTTCTACTTTATATCAATATCTATAATAAATCTTAGAATGTTTCTTTTTCATAAATGAAAAATCTCTAACATTTTAATATTTAAATTATTATACAATAATCGAAAATTAATTTTGAGAATAATCATACTTTATAAAGCTTAACTTAAATATATACTTTAGGGACAAAATCAAAATTATAAATGCGTGCGATATTAGCGGAGTGGTTAAGGTACATGCGTGGTACCCCGAGGACGCCGGTTCGAATCCCAGTCGGGGAAAATTTTTTTAAGCGTTTAATTTAATTGCGATTTATTTGTGAAGCGTTATGCGATATATAATATAATACAAAATGCGATTCTATTAAGTATAAGTTAAGTATAAGTGTAGATTCCACATGGGTTCCGTATGGATTTTACATCGAATCAGTATGGATTTTATGTCATCTAGGGTGTACTTTTAAACATTACCATATTTTGCGTGGATTTGTAGGCAGAATTCGTATTGATTCCACATGGAATTCATGCAAATTTCGCATGGAATCAGGATGGATTTCACATGGAACCCGTGTGGATTCCACATGGAATCCATGCTTTAATTTGAGACAGATTACTATGTGGATTCCGTATGGATTCCGTATGGAAATCAGTAGGAAATCCATATGAAATCCATATGAAATCCATACGAAATCCATACGAAATCCATACGGATATTTTCAACCGGGTGGACATAACGATTCAAAATGTAAAAATAATTCAATATGCATAAAGTGCACTGGAAAACATAACATCAGTGAGTGCAAAAGTACACATATAGAGTGCATAAACTGTTCATATAATAATGCTAAGTATAAAACAGCTTTACTAATGGACCATCCAGCCACCGATAGAAACAGATGCACAATACTAAAAAACAAAATAAACAAATATATTAATGCAACAGATTATCCTATAGCACCTATCTTGCCAACATGGGATACTTCACTTAGAACAATGCACGATCACCACGCCAGAAACCTGCCTTATCCAGGAGTACAGAAGACAGGAGCAAGAGAAATATGATGAGTCAGTATATGAATCTGATAGAAGATATACAAACACAAGAAATCCAACAAGAGGTTTCATATAACGATCTTAAAACTCTTAACCTTGAAAGAAAAGTGAAAGATAATTTGATTTTATATTTAAATATTAGAAGCTTGAACGCTAATTTCGATAAGTTACAAATTTTTATTAAGAGTCTAAAGGTCAAACCGTATGTTATTGTATGTGCTGAAACTTGGGAACTTAAACACCATCAATATTTCAACTTGAAAGGATACAAGATGTACAATAATCATAGTTTAATTAACAAATCAGATGGTGTAGTCTTATATATAAAAAAGGGATAACACAAAACACGGAAATAATTGAAATTGGTAGACTTAAAATTTTGAACACTTTTATTCAACTGAATTCTAATAGCAATCTTAAAATATCTGCCTTGTGTAGATCACACGATTTACCTAAACTTGAATTCAATATGAATTTAAAAACTTATTTAATGCAAAAAAGAAATTGTAAAAATCACCTTATTATTGGGGATTACAATATAAATATCTTTGAAACCAATGACATATGTCAGGATTTACTGAATAGTTTTTTTGAAAAAGGGTTTTTCCCTGGTTTTATAGATACGACTAGACCATATACTTTAGGTTGCGAAAATGGATCATGCATTGACAATATATTTATTAAAACATCATCAATTAGTACCAAAACTTTTAAACTAGTGATCCCTTTACCTGATCACTATCCATTATTTATAGAGATTAACAAGAAAGTAAAAACTGAAACAAAGGAAACAGAAGAAACAAACTATTTTTATAATTACAACAAAATATACGATGTAGCAAGTAAAATAAATTGGACACGATATAAGTCAATCGATGATCCTAATGAAGCAATTGACTTACTTATAAAAAATATACAATTATGTTTAGAAAAATTAAATGCAAAACAACACACAGAACGAAATCAAAAAAGGCTCCAAGAAAAGATTGGATTACAAGTGCAATTATGAAATCATGCGAAAGGAAACTATGTATATCAACTTTAAAAAAGATCCAACAAATGAACTAATAAAAAACAAATATAAAAATTATGTTGAAATATTAGATAAAGTTATATTAGATGCTAAAATGAAATATGAGATAAACCTAATAGATAAGAATTGTAGTAATCCTAGACAATTATGGTCAATTATTAATTCGAAACTTGGCAGAAAAGGCATTAAACATAACAATATTGGTATTATACGTAATGAAAATAAAGAAACGATAAAAGATCCAGTTGAGATAGCTAATACTATGAATGAGGATTATTGTAAAATAGGTGAGAGCTTGAGTAATAACATAATGATACCTATAAATAATACCTACTATACATTTAACCCACCAAGAATAAATACAAATTCCATATTTATAAAACCTACAAATAAGTTTGAAGTACAAAAAATTATACATAATTTGAAATTAAAAAATGGTGGAGTTGATAAAATTAATTCAAAAACACTTGTTTGCACTCAACGGGTTATGGACGCTTCTTGTTGGGCGCGGAAGTAGTTCGTCGAAGCGCCACTGTGAGCGCGACATTCCCCCTCTCTTGACCGGTGGCACTATCGCGCGGGGTCGGACGCTCGGCTCCTTCTGCTGATGGCCGCCGTCGACTCAGGACGCTTAGGAGAGCTACGCATCGGAGAGCCGCACATAGGAGAGCTGCTTGTTGGGGTCCAGCGGTCCGCTTCTTTCTTCGTTTACTTCAAACTGGTTCCGTATTCTTGGATTGTGTTTATTTGTATCTATTATTGTATAAGTTTAAGATGGAAGAAATAAATTTTGGTTCTCAACATTCATGGGAACGCTTCTTCTTGATCTCTCCTCCGACTCCCTTGGTCAGTGGATCAACAACACTGAAAATTATATCAATTTTTATTACTGATACATTAGCTCATATTTTTAATAGATGCATAAAGCAAGCTATGTGGCCTGATGCTCTAAAAGTGGCTAAAGTAGTACCAATACATAAATCTGGCACTAAACATGAAATTTGTAATTATAGACCAATATCTTTGATATCTAATCTGGCAAAAATTTTTCAGAAAATAATTTACAACAGAATTTTTAATTTTGTCTCTAAGTACAATATTCTATATACAAAACAATTTGGTTTCATTAAACACAAAGGAACAAAAGATGCATTACGTTTTATTGTAAA
Organism: Megastigmus dorsalis; assembly: GCA_900490025.1. Classification (NCBI taxonomy): domain Eukaryota; kingdom Metazoa; phylum Arthropoda; class Insecta; order Hymenoptera; family Megastigmidae; genus Megastigmus; species Megastigmus dorsalis. Next base: position 8,351 of record UELU01139441.1, on the reverse strand, counting down.
TAAAATATATGACAATTTGGACAAGAGTACACCCATGGCTATAACCTTCTTAGATCTGGCAAAAGCCTTTGATACTGTAAACCATAAGATTTTATTAGACAAAATGTTTGCATACGGAATTAGAGGAAAATCACACAAATTATTAGAAAGCTACCTCAACAATAGAATGCAAAAGGTTAGGATAGGCCAAGTGGAAAGCAATTGGATAAAACTAAACACTGGAGTCCCTCAAGAAACAATCTTAGGTCCACTACTTTTCATATTATATGTGAATGATTTATTAACTAATATGCCAGAAAATTCTATTTTGTCATACACTGACGATACTGCGATAATATCTACAAGTAAAACTTGGTCAGATGTAGAAATAAAAATGAAAAAATACTTGAAAGACGTATCAAATTGGTTAGCAATAAATAAACTATCTCTGAATATACAGAAAACTGCATATACCACATTCGGAAACTACTGTGACAGTGTTCCTAATAAAATTGAAATAAAAATAAATGATGAAAACCTAAAGAGAGTGGAAAGTTGCAAATATTTAGGGCTGATTTTTGATTATAATTTAAAATGGAACAAACACATTGAATATATTATTAAAAAAACAAGATATTTAATTTTTATTTTCTATAAAATATGGAAATTTATGCAAAGCAAAACATTAAGAACTATATACTATGCATTATTTCACAGCATAATTACTTATGGAATCATTGCATGGGGTGGAGCTTATAAAAAATGTCTGCAATTATTACAGAAAATTCATAACAGATTACTAAAAATAATAAATAAAAACACTTTTGTGCAAGATAATCCAATGAACTTACAAAAATTATTTGAATTTGTTAGCTTAACTTACAATTATAATATTCTTAAAGAGAAATACGTTAACTCAACTAGCAAAACAAGGCATAAACTTATTAATTCGCCAAAGGTATCCAAAGCTGTTAGTGATAAGAGTAGTTATATTAGAGTTATTAAGTTGTTCAACAAATTGCCAAATGATCTCAAATCCTTAAATATGGGGATAAAATCTAGAAATAAGTTAAAAAAATGGATCCATACATATATATAAAAGAACATATTACTGTTACATTTTGAAGAAATAATATGTTTTGTTAAGAAGACTTATGACAGTCTTCATAGTTTTTAAGTATTAGTAGATCAATAAAGATCTGCTAATTTTAATTTTGTAAGGAATTCATGTAAATTTGCATGTACCATACCTGCATACAGGAAATGCTATTTTCCTCTGCAGGGTTATCATGTATGTAATGTAATGTACTTTACTCTGGTTTCACATTTTAATTGCGTTTCGCGGCGATCGGTCGATCGTTTCTCGTTCAGATGTTGACGCGTTCTCTTTGTTGTGGCCCGATGAGACTGCTGTTATTGTGTTTCCTTTCTGCTTCTTTAGAGGTCTTGGAAGTGGTAAAAATCGCCTCGTACGATTTTTGTAGCGTCGGCATTTTGACTGTTGATGAGTAGGAAAATGCTGCGTCTGTTGTCCTATGATTTTTATTTATTGGCGCGCAAATATTAATTCACAATAAAATGTACATCGCCGCATTCCGAAGAATCGCAACTCGCAGCTGACCACGCCATAAAAAGCAAGCGTCAGAAGATGCAGCATTTCTCTACCCAGCAACAGTCAAATTTCCGACTCTAAAAAAATCGCACGAGGCAATTTTTACCACTTCCAACACCTCTAACAAAACACAATAAGAGCAGCCCCATCGGGCCGCATCGAGGAGAATCAGCCAACATCTGAACGAGGAACGACCAACCAATTGCCGCACAACGCATTTACAACCACTCGATACATATTTTCCTGTCTGCCTATTCATCCTCCTTATTCATCATCCCGAAGAAGACAGACGAATTCGGAAATAAAAAATATAGCTTGGAGAACGATTTGAGAGCCCTAAACGAAAAAACTATCGGAGACTTATCCACTACGTCTCATAACAGATATCATAGAACAGGTAGGACAACCAAATTATATCACCACAGTGGACCTTAAGTCAGGATTCCACCAAATCCCGGTGGACCCCGAGGATGCGCATATAACAGCGTTCCAGACACCTTTTGGATTACACCAATACAAAAGAAAGCCAATGGGCGTGCAAACAGGACCCAGCAGCTTCCAACGACTAATGGGTATCTGCCCTGCCGGCTTACAAGAGACAGAACTTTCCGTCTATCTCGATGACATCATACTATTCAGTAAAAATCAAGAGGAGCATGGGATAAAATTCAGACGACTCATGAAGCGACTGCAATCCGCTAATCTAATTGTAGAATCTCAAAAACGCGAATTCTTATGCAAAGAAGCTACCTTCATACGATTTTTGGTGGGCGATGGCGAAATAAGGCCGGATCCCAGGAAAATTGAAGCTGTTCACGAATATCCCGCACCAACCAACCCAAAGAAAATAAAACAATTTCTTGGACTGGCGAGTTACTAAAGGCTTTTTGTGCCAAGATTTGCGTTAATCATATTACCACTAGCGACGCTTCTCTGAAAAAGCGAAGAATTTGTATGGAGAAAGGAACAACCAACAGCATTCGAGACCTTAGCCCATTAATGCGCAAATCCACATTTTTGTACACACATTTTCAAGTACAGAATTCTATTAGAAAAACAAAGTCATTTTATCAAATGCAACTTATTTTGTAAAAAAAGTCAATAAGTGTATTATTTTTGAGTTTTTTACAAAAAGACAAAAATTTAATAAAATTTTTTTTTTAATCAATTTTTATTACTGTTTCTGTTTTTGAATAAGTATATTACCACGAGAAATCTGAATAATTATAAGTACATTTTTATGTATAAAATTTTTTCTTAAAGTGATTCTATCGTGAAAAAAAATTTTGAAATGCATAATTTAAAAACTTTTTTCTCGAAAAGAATCACTTTAAGAAAAAATTTTATAGATAAAAAAGTACTTATAATTATTCAAAGAACACGCATGATTTTTTCGGAAGTTTTAAGACATTTTTTGATTTTTCAAAAATGTTAAAAAATAAAAATTTCAAAATTGGCTGAAAACCTTCTGAAAAAATTCACACGTATTTTTTGAGTGATTTTAAGTATTTTTTGTTCGATGACATTTTTTCATTAAGATCATAGATTTCGAGAAAAAAAATCATGAAGTTTAACATTACACTGTTTCACAAAATCCGCCATGTTGGAAAAACTAAGAGGGGAAAAAAAGTTTACAAACAGTGTTTTGGAAACCTCAGATATTCGGACCGCGATTTCTGCCGGTAATATAATTATCCAAAAACAGAAACAATAACAAAAATTGATTAAAAAAAAATTTTATTAAATTTTTTGTCTTTTTTTTAAAAAAGCTCAAAATTAATACACTTCTTGAGTTTTTTTTTACAAAATAAGTTGCAGATTCTGAAAGAGCACCCTCGAAAACCCCATGTTTAGGATTTTGGATAAAAATAGTTTTGTTTTTGCAATAGAATTCTGTACTTGAATATGTGTGTACAAAAATGTGGATTTGCGCATTAATGGGTTAAGAAACGCCCTTTGTAACAAGCCCGTCTTACGATCGCCAAATTTCGACGGATCATTCTTAATAATAATGAACGCATCGGACTGTGCCTTAGGAGTAATCCTATGTTAAGCAGAGATAGATAAAGATTGGCCCTGTGCTTACTCCTCTCGGACACTACGAGGAGCAGAGCTGCGTTATTCCACCTACGTCAAGGAATTATTGGTAGTGGTTTTCACCATAGACCAGTTCCGTGGATACGTCAACGGTCGCCATTGTACAGTCATAACACACCATATACGACTTAAGTGAATTATCGAAATCAAAAGGCCCGAGCTTCGATCAAATCGCTTAAAAACAAGATTTGAAGGTTTCGACTTCACGGTCTTTTACAAAACAGGACCGCGGAACAGAGCGAGGTACTTAGGAGCAGAAGACCCAGACAGAGATGGAACAAATGACAGAGAAGAAATGGAGGAGGCTAATATCCGAATCATCACGGTAAAAAAGTATCCAAAAAGGAAAACCTGTCATCGTGCTTCCAGAAAAACCGAAAAGAAGAAAGTGCCCATATCTTCCTCATCAGAGAGTTCAGAAAATCCGACCCACAAGAAAAAACCCTTTTGTGACGAGAATACGGAAACACCTGATCTGGAGAATAGCAGATACGAACCGTCAGATGAGGAAATAGAAGAACACCAAAGCATTCACGTCCCTCAAACTACAGAAAAACTGGTTAGGCAAAAATATAAGACTGAAATAGAAAAACTACTAGACATCCCGTCATACCTAAAATTAGCCTAAAGCACCCAAAGCAGGTACGGAGAAAATCCTAGATAGGCAAAACGACGACGAATTAATGGATCCTGTCCCAAGCAGCGGGAAATTTACAGCACAGGTGAAAGCTTGCACCTCTATTGCAAAACAGCCTAGCAAACCTGACAAAACAACGATCAGAGATACAGAAAACCCCGATCACATAATCAGCCGAGCACCCCGCCGTCAATCGCTGAATCAGCCACCATTACAATTCCACCATAGTCCTCCAAGATCCAACACGGTAAGTTCACGCCATACATCAGTAAAACTAAAAATCCATCATTACAACCGATGAGCTCAAGCGCCTCCTCCTCGGTACAGGAAACAAAGTTGGTGCCAACCAGTCCGCTAAATAAAAATAAAAAGAGGACAGAGGTAGAAATAAAACCGAGAAATCCGGAGTCTATAAGACCTAGCTTAATTAATACATTTTTTAAAATGGGTACAATGCCTGCGAGACTTAACTTTACTTTACTTTACTTTATGGTAGACGTGGAAGACATCGATGCACAAGAAAAAGCCGGACTGTCAGCTATAGTCGGCCAAGAGGATCCGATTATAGCTGCGACGGCACGCTCATATGTGCGCGCTCAGTCGCGAAATTCAAGCGGCCAAGATAAGACACGCTGCGAGCGTGAGCAAAATCATGCGAACAGTAGAACCAACGTTGCCTAGCAACGCTGGTGACGTCACACCGCTACTGATTGCCGCCGATTTGAGAGCCTTTATAACGCGGCGTAAGCTCTCAAATCGACAGTATTCGTCTGGTGCTTCAGGCGTGTAAGGAGCTCCTTCACGCTTGAAACTCCTAGAGTCTGACCAAGCCGACTATCTGGTGCCCCAGTAGCCGAGTTGGAAAGACCCGGACGAAATACCCTTATGGCCAGGGTTAGGCCGTTACACAGGTGCTCCTGGTGACGGCATAACCATCGGGCCCCATCGTTCTGGTTAGTTCTAAGGTGCCCCTTGAACTAGATCGAACATGGGGTAAATTGAGCCACCCCGCTATACGTTTCCCCTTTAGTCACTGTGCTGGTGCTCCAGGCAGCGAATAAAGGCTAGCGGGGCAACCCCTTCCTGAGGTGCCCCTCGTTACCGACACTAGTAAGAAATCGTCGTAGAGACGTCGCGTCTGGACTGGTACCTTAGTTAGGACCACCAGAATCCGAATCCGTAGGGTGTCGGTAATTGGGTCACCGTGTCCCAATTACTGAATTCACCCATATTCGCGTATAGAAGTCTCGCCCAAGTATAAATAGCTTATTCGCGCTAGAATAGATCGCCGGAATCACGTACTAGCTGCATAAACGTAAAACTAAACTGAGAATCGCCGATAATTACAACTCGACATATTTTTACTTTGTTTCAGACATCTCTAAATGTCCTCCTCCACCATCTATGGAATAAATACCTTATTTTTATTACTTTTCATAAACAGTTGTACTATTCATTCACGAGTTCACCCCTTCCCTAAAAATCCTGGTATACTCGAGCATGCGGGGGAAGGTCTTAACGTTACATAGCTGACCCAGATAAGGAACCTCGCAAAGATAAAGAGGACGACGAGTACAAAAGCTCTTTAAGTTAGCGTGATTCCATGTACGAAGCCAGAAAAGACTTTAATCAGCTCATGTTTATACCAGATGAGGAGAACTCGAAACCAGGTGCGATGGAGATCGACGAGAGTAGCTGGAATATCTCCCTCCCAATATTCGAGCCAGTGTCGGAGAAAATGGATCCGAATCAATCAGAACCAGTAATAGATTCCAGAGGTGAATTCGAAGTCACAAAAAAGCGACAAAAATGACAACGCTGAAAATAACCAATCAAAAAATTCTAAACAGCATCCCCAGAATTATTACGGTACAAAACAATGAAAACGTACATACACCGCGGAAGTAGAGGCTGACCCATATGCTCTTTAAGAAGGAAGCAACAATTGTTCCGATCCCAATGAGCAATTTACGCAGGACGAAACGGTCGACAAGGAAATTGAGAACCACACAGAATGCAAAGAAAACACAAAGCAAGTCCGACAGCGAATCCTCCGATGATTCAGACCGACGAACAAAACGCAAAAAGCATCAACAACGGGCCGCATAGACGTTAAAATAGCGCCCGCCGCGGGAAAAACCACCGTGGCCTCTCGAAGAGGACAAAGTCGGTCCGATACCTCTTAATTCAAAATCAGAGGTTACAGGACACGCCTTTCACACAGACGAGAATCTCGTATATGTTTTAACGGCAGATCTATACCTAGAGACGGACACAATTAAAGCCCTGACAGAGAGGAAGTACATAAAAGTAGAACACCTGCCTGATTTAGAACTGACAGTAGGAGATATACTCACGTCAGAACATAAGTCAAATAAACTTTTCGGCCTAGTTGTCAAAGGGCACATAGATGGGAAGGTTCTATGAAAAGATGTCACAAAATGCTTAAACGAGCTGCTAGGGGTAATAGACAAATGGAATATAAAAACAATAGAAATCATCCGAGATTTAGAACTGTCAACCGTCCTAAAATGGGATTATTTTATAAAGCAGTGTGCCAACATATTAAAAGGGAAGAGGATCCGAGTAGTATATTTTCAAAATTGTAAAGCGGTCCCAAAGGTCGAAAAAAGGTATACAATAATTATAGAATACAATGAAACGACGATCGGAGGTCATAAGGGTATCAACGAAACCTATGATAGACTCATCAACGATTTCTATTGGAAAAATATGCGAGCGGACGTACAAGCATTCATAAATGGTTGTAAAAAGGTTGCCAGAAAAAAAATACAAAAATTTAAGACACGTATGCCCATGTTCGCACGGATACGCCATCAAGGGCTTTTGAAAAAGTGGCCATCGATTTTTATGGCCCACTATTAGAAACTTACTGTCTAAATAAGTTGTTTTTATACCCATGGCACTCGCTACCGCAACCAAAATTACCCGCGTATTTGCAAAGAAATTTATTGCCTACTTCGGACAACCAATGGCGATCTTGACAGACTAAGGAAGGAAGTTTCAAAGCAGATCAGTGGAGTAATTCGAAAAAATATTCTGCATAGATAAATACAAAGCTCATCATCCACAATCTAACGGATCCATCGAGTGAATGCATGCAATACGAACTGAATATATAAAACAAGTCATAGAAGAAAAAAAGGACTGAGACCTCTGGCTACACCTAGCACAACACTCGTACAATACAGTAAAAACCGACTGAACAGGTTATTCACCTCACGAGCTCATTTTCAATAAAAAAGCTCGCATCCCATCCAGCTTCCTATCTCGAGAACCTCTTGCTACCTATGATGAATACCTAGCAGACCTAACTGAAAACCTGGGCCAACTACAAGCGATAGCAGCAATGAACTCAGTCCAATTTACATTCAGATCTAAATACTACTACAACCGCTAGGAAAACGTAACGTGAGTAGTTCACATAGATAAAATAAAAAAGACATGACAATAGAACGGATCAAGTAAACCTAACGACCATCAGCACGAGCAAGCAGAAAGCCAAGACACGTCAGCAAGAGAAAAAAATACATAAATAAATAAATGAACTAACTAACCAAGAAAGAACACGCTCGCCATGTGAGGCCTCCAATCGTTACCGGATACCTCACAAGTCAAAGAAGGGAAACAAAATAAAATTTCATCTCCTAAGGCCACCGGTCACAGGGCGCCCCAGAGAAATAATAATAATATATATACATTTGGAGACTATTGTGTTCCTCTGGTCGATGTGTCTCCATTCGAGTGAAAGAGCGGAAAAGGAAAGGTGCAACACGTACCGGGATCGTAGACTGGACTCTTCAGTAAGGCTGTGTCTACAATCGCTGCCTTAGACGCTGGAGATGCTCAGAGAAATCACTATTCGGGCTTATATAGCAATCGGGCCAATTATTCTGCGAGAGATCTAGAGTGTAGCTCAGCTGCGTAGCGAGTACAGCGCGAGGTACTTAGGAGCGCGGGAAGGAGCGAGTTTCCACACACACACACACACACACACACACACAC
>UELU01139439.1:0-14804 GCA_900490025.1 Megastigmus dorsalis | reverse complement strand
GTTGTAGTGGGTATGCCTGATCATTTAAACTGGAGAGTCCCACACAGGGGGAGACACGTGTATGCCTATTGAACGTAAAGAGTTCCCCATCGCCCCGGAAAAAAAAATGTTATTGTTATTATTATTATTGCTATTACTACTGCTGCTGCTGCTGCTGTTGCTGCTGCTGCTGAAGCGGTCATAGGCTTTACCTAATAGTATTGACATTAGATAAAGCCTATGACTGGTAGGTGGAGAAAGCCGAAAAAATCCATCTCATTAAAGGATTTAATCGCTACGGTTATACAAGAGAAATAAAAAAATAAAAAAGTGTTATAAATTTTTAAAATTTATCAAACTAAACTTCTTGTTAACTGTGCTAAAAAATTCCGCATTATTTCATTAAAATAATTTAACAACGTGGTGAAAATAAAAAAAAATAACACCTAAAGAAATGACTAATTTCTTTAGGTCAATTTACAACTGCCTCGGTCAAAATCAAACCATTGAAGAATTCACCCACTATCTAGGAAGTGAATCCTACAGAAAAGATATCTGGTTACAAATTGTTTCAAATATACTTCCTGATTACGTTGATGAACAGACATTATGTAAATATCAAAAACGATAGGTTCAGACATTTTCTTACAATAAAATCAAAATTAAAGCTTATCTTCTTCTGTATTAACTGCAATACGAGCAGAACAATGACAAGGGTGACAGTGATGATTATGATGTTCTTATTTCTAATAAGCAAGAAGAATTGGAAATTATACCAGAAATAGAGATTAAGCATCACGATGCATTTGAAGTTGCTGTGAATACTTCAAGTTCATTTGACACGGACTCTGCTAATGCTTCTGAAACAGAGGCTAAATTCGACGATCATGTGACTATTGAAAATTTTGAAAATTGTCAAAATGAGGTTCAACTTTCACTTGGTGCACTCGACAGAATCAATAACCGTAATAACATCAATAGTGAAAATTCGAATTGCTTTAATAGTATGACTAATGATTGGCCTGAAGGTAAAAAATTCATTTTACCAAAAGATTTTTGACACAGATTTTGGGTAGGAAATGATAAGCGATTATCCAGAGGATGGTGCGATTATTCTGTAACGTTTAAGCCCTTCCCCCGGATGCTTTGAGTTTACCAGGATTCTTGGGAAGGGGGATATTTAAATAAATGAGACATATGTAAATGTAAAGAAAAGAGTTGTTTAATTAATCCTCGGGCGGAATAGAGAGGTATCTGTAAAGATAAAATCAAATCGCAAGAATTATTTAAACGTATAGATACAGCGATGAAAGGAAAAAACGCTGCTTCTCGGTTACTTCACAAGATTACGGTTTTACGTTTAAATACGCGATTTTCGTAATCGCGGTCGCGTGCGCATATCCCCTGCATGGTATTGGTAGTTTTACCACAAGGATGTCGGAGGAGTGCCTCTCGTCTTTTGGAGTTTCACCCTGGAGCGCCAGTGGTGAATAAAAGGGAGACATCACGGAGCGCCGTGAGTGTTTCAGGGTGGGAGCTTGCACTACGGAGCGCCGTTAGTGCGATGTGGTCGAGGAAAGATACCACGGAGCGCCGTCAGTGTTTCAGGATGGGAGTTCGGGGTATGGAGCGCCGTTAGTGCGATGCGGTCGAGGAAAGATACCACGGAGCGCCGTGAGTATCGTAAACACGGGGTCGCTGTCGAGATCTGGAGTCTTCTGCTGGAACGCCAGACAAGAGAGAGCGGAGCTGTCGTTGCTTCGGGCGCAAAGGTGCTCCTAGCATTTAATAATGAATTTGAAAAAGTTTACCCCTATTGTATCATAAATGTTATGGTAATAAAAAAGAAAAAAATGCCAATTTTTTTCGTTTCAGTTGAGTGTAACAATTCAAAATGTACGTCGTTTAAATTCATGGTTAAAGAAAGAATTATGCCATTTTACGATAAAATCCTGACAGTCCTTGATGAAAAACTATTAGAGCACGATATTTTTGAGACACATCGCAGATTCGTCAGAAAACCTACTAGAAAAGGAATAGGAAAATAGATGAAAGGAAAATCACCAGTGGTTGTTTAGGGGAACATGCTTAATAATGTACCAGAAGATATTTTAAAAATGGGCAATTTAAATAAAGCTTTAAATAGCACTATCCTCCTGAAGATTTCAAGCGATAAGCGTTGTGAAACTGATTTACACGGTGACTTTTTTACGTACATGAAGATGCTGCAAAAGAAGTATAGAAATGCCTATAGAGGAACAGTTAAGGGATATATTCAATACTTTGGAGGTGATCCTTTAAATATAATATTATTTAAGGAATCACAATTGAAGTATTTATCATTGCTGAAACAAACCTTTTTGCACTTAGATAGTACTGGTTCCATAGCTACACAACCTCCATACTGTGATGAAAAAATGATGATTTATTACTATAGACTCATTGTTTCTAGAGACAATAAAGTGGCTTCATTGGAATTGCTCGAATGTTATTTGTCATTTCATACTGAAACCGCTGTAACTTTTTGTTTAAGTTTTTTTTTAGATCATTTAAAGCTCGTATCATATACAAAACATATAAAAAAAATTGAAACTGATTTTAGCATTGTTTTATTAAAAGCATCGCGTTACGTATTTAATAAAGTTAATATATACGACTATATGAATATTCTGTTCCTTGAAGTTGAGAACAAAGTTGAAGTTAACAGGAAATTAACAATAATCCAAGTTTGCTCATCTCACATGATGAAAACGATGCGAAAAAAAATTAAAGCTTGTTTTTCAAATAAAGAAAAACAATATAATGAACGTTATATTGCTAGCTGTATCTGAACTAATACATGCAACTTGTGTAAAGAATGCTGAAGAAGCATTCACTAAATTAATCGAAGTTTATGGCATGGAAAATGTAATGACTTTCAAAATATTATAACAGTTAAGTCGAGCGATTCAGCCTTCAATGATGATGGTGAGGAATCAAAAATGGATTTAACTAATCACTTTGAAATAAATTTTCAGAAGAAGAAATCGTCCTATTGCTATCAGATATTTTCTAATATAAAGAAGAATATAATCGAAACTACAATTTACACGACCAATGAGAATCTATATTATTCAAATGACTTAATAGAGTATGTAATGGATACATTAATGCCTTTTTTTGCACTACAGTTGGTATACAGCGATTTCGATTAGCTCGTGATAGCAATACTCCAGTGGAAAACTTTTATAAAATACAGAAGCACCACATTCTACGAGAAAAAAATATGGAAATTCCACGGGTTGTCCAAAAGACAGAATCATTAATTGCTGCAAAATGACGAGAAAGGCAGTACAGTTTACAAACAACACGACAAAAGATAAGAAAACTAACACCAAAATTAAAAAGAAATAGTAAAAATGCCAAAAAACATGAAAAAAAAATTAAGTGCCAACAAAAAAAAATGATATTAACAATGAAACTGAAATTGGTCAAAAATCGGAATCAGAAGTAGAAACGTGGAAGCCAAAAAAAAAGCTAAAGAACCAAATCGATACTAAAAGCAATCAAAATTTTTAAATATTCGCAAATACGTAAGTAAGAACAAGAATGTACGATTGACAAAAGAAAAATTATTAAAAGTAACTAAAATCGATACTGATTTAGATGACATTCACAATACAATGGAAAAAAGTATGCAAGAAATTATAAAATTAGAAAAAGAATGCGCCCGATCAAACAACGCAAAAATTAATAATGAAAACGGTACAGACAAACAAAGAGATACTGAAATAAAAGATGTTAACATAACAGATCTGTTCTTTTTCAATCCGATATGAAGTATCCTAACGATTTCCTCAATTTAAACAGTAGAGTTAATGGCTTTATTGTAGACAACGAGAGTTTCAAAACGTTAATGCCTTACACAACTGCGGCAGAATGTTCGGATGACAGTGTCATCAATAGTTTTTTCAGCTTATTGCCAGAAATAGCAGAAAGATAAAACTTAAAATTATTATGTTTTGATACGTTGTTTTTTCATAAAATTTTGCACAATGATTGTATTAGCGATGGTTTTTTAAAGTGGACTAAATTTGAGCGAGTAATGGAAAAAAATCTATGGCTCATTCCAATAAACTTTTCGTGTCATTGGACGTTTCTGGTAATAATGCACGGCGAAAAGTGCTTCATTTATATAGATTCCCTGCATAATAGTGCACCTTCACAAATTATATATGGAATCTGCTCATTTATAACTTCGCAGCCAAAAGAAGAGATTTCTTGGGAAGAGTGGAAACTGTTCACACCTAAAGATGCGCCGACGCAAACTTCGAATAAATTTGGAGTTGGAGGTAATTGCGGGGTCCACGTATGCTGTTGGGCTTTAATAATAGCTACATGCTCATACACTGAGTTCACAGAAAAAAATATGAACGAAGCAAGAATTGCCATAGCCAACATCATATGCAAATCGAAAACTAATGAGTTACAAACACGAAAAAAAAAACACTGACGCAAAGAAATATTATCTGACGCGCGACAAGTCACAGAAATTAAAATCTCATCTTTCATCAATAGAATACAAAAATTTGATAAACCACCACTTAATTTTGCTACAACAAAAGATTTCGCATCTATATATTATCTTTTGATGCCAGAGAAAGACATTAAAACTAGAAAAGCAAATTTCATCCCACAGAAAAAATAAATAAAAAAAATTACATACGATATACATGGACAAAGGCAAATGTAGACAGACGAACGCATATACCTGAACAGAGGGATCAGATCCCCTACCACGTCCACGTCGTTGATCCAGGGTGACGCTAGGAGCGGTAATCTGATATAAAACTGCTTGTTAATATACTTGATAAAACAGCATTAGAACGATTAACATTACTACTAAAGTAGTGGACTACTAAGTACTGGAGCATTGCTATCGCAAGCTAATCCAAATCTCTGTATACAATCAGCAGACCATAGTGCAAAAAAGTCATTAATGTATCCATTACATTATATTCTTTTTCTTTATTTGGAAAACAAGCTTTAATTTTTTTTCCCATTGTTTTCATCATGTGAGTTGAGCAAACATGGATTATTGTTAATTTCATGTTAACTTTGTTCTCAATCTATATTTCACGATACTTTTTGTTTAAATAATTCTTTTGTTTATTGTTATGCCACGTCAAATCTTTCTTTACTTCAAAGCATATGTAACAACAAGTATACATTACAAGTTTTAGATGCGTAGCATTATCCTCAATAATTTTATACCAGGTTTTTCGAGCATTTCTGTCAAAAAATCGATCATCCTGAATGATTTTATACGAACTTTTTCGAGATTTTATTAGAGAAATCGCGATTTCTCGATATCATTTATTTAAATAATTCTTTTGTTTATTCAATTGTGTGGTATCACCCTCCATAATTTCAAGAACAATTAAATACGATCTTGTGGGTCAAGGATGGGAAAAACAAAAACTTTTTTCACATATCTGCAAAATTCTTGCAACGTTTCGTTGGTATGGGTTGCCGGCATCTTCAGGCTATCTTTATTGAACACAAAACACACGTAACAGTAAAATAAAAACAATAACATCAACCAACAAAAGATTAAAAATATTTACCAAACTTAATTTAAATTTAAATTTTGACTAAATCTTATAATAAAAGCTATAGCTGTGCGCAACATACACCTTATCACAGCAGCGTCAATTTATGTAGTGAATTCGCAATGTATACAAACTTTCTTAACTAAGCAAAATACATAGTCGTTAATTAATCGATTCTTCGAAACAGTTTATTTAGCTTCCTGTATTGGCGATTTCTTTTGTTTATTGTTATGCCACATCAAATCTTTTTTTGTTTAAAAGTATATTCATCAGCAAGTATCCGTTACAAGTTTTAGGTGCGTAGCATCATCCTGAATGATTTTATACGACCTTTTTCGAGCATTCGACTTGAAAAATCGTGATATCTCGATACTTTTTGTTTAAACAATTCATTAATTTATTGTTATGCCACCTCAAATCTTTCTTCACTTTAAAATTTGTAGAACAAAATGTATGTGTTATAAGTTTCAAGTGTGCCGCATCATGCTAAATAATTTTATACGACCTTTTTCGAGCATTTGACTTGAAAAATCGTGATATCTCGATACTTTTTGTTTAAACAATTCATTAATTTATTGTTATGCCACCTAAAATCTTTCTTCACTTTACAGTTTGTAGAACAAAAAGTATATGTTATAAGTTTCAAGTGTGCCGCATCATGCTAAATAATTTTATACGACCTTTTTCGAGCATTTGACTTGAAAAATCGCGATTTCTCGATACCTTTTATTTAAACAATTCATTAATTTATTGTTATGCCACCCTAAATCTTTTTTTATTCCAAAGTATGTGTAACAAGTATACTTTACATGTTTTAGTTGCGTAACATTATCCTGAATAATTTTATACCAGGTTTTTTGAGCATTTCGCTTGAAAAATCGATATCTTTTTTGTAAATAATTCTTTTGTTTATTGTTATGCCACTTCAAATTTTTTTTTTTATTTAAAAGTACATTGAACGGCTATTCAATCGTTAATTCGATTTAGAAGCTAGAGAGAGAGAGAGAGAGAGAGACGGCGCGAAAGGAAAATTCGATACATGACGCGACACGGGTGTGTGTGTGTGAGTGTGAGTATAGCCACCCACAACTCCCACGACTTGTGCTGCACTCAACTGGTAGAGGAGACCGCGTGAGCGTGTTTACGGATGGCAGCATATACTGATCTAAGGTCCCCACCTTTGACCCAAACCAAGGTCGAATGTTAGTGAATCAGCCCATGATGCATGTAAGCGTCATGCCGGTGCGGTGCGGCATAGTCCAATGTTAATAGTATCAAAATTAAAAAAAAATTATTCGTGATATTATTATTATTATTCTTGGCATTTTTCGGTTTTAGGAGATTAAAAAAAGTAATTTCCTGTTATTATTGCTAAGAAACATCCTCTGGAGGGGGTCGGAATCCTTTTTGGGGCTGTCGACAATATTGGCATGCATTGTAATTACAATTTCTGAATAAATATCCTATATCCTAAATCATCGATTTTGTGGTAAAGAAACCAAAAATAAGAAAGAAGTAGGTTTTTCACCGATGAATTCACCAATTCCACCCTTGGAGGGTTGAAAAAACCACCTTTTATCAATAATAAGGCATATAATTGTGAAAAAAATTAGAAAAGCATTGAATAAAAAACAAAGAAGTCCGTTGTAAAAGGCAGCCATATTGGGTCCGCCATTTTTATTTTAATTGCAGTACGGTGATCAGCGACCCCGGAAAAATATGGAACCACTTTGATGATGGTTTGGTATACAAAAATGCACCTCTCAGAGAGTTAACGCAATGACACCTTAAAGTGTTATCCCGGCCCTCTAAGGGTTAATATAGAGAATATCCTCTACTTTAAAAAATCGAATGATTTTCCAAAAAATTTTCACAAATGTCATTCATGAGCAATTAATTTTTTAAATAAATTATATAGATGTTTTCTATTTCCCGAAATGTCAGTTCAGATAATTTGAATTAAGCATATGGGCAGTCTCGCGGCGCGCGTTGGTTTGTCGCTGCGGGTATGTGTTCACGATTTAATTCCTCGAAAATATAAAAAAATTCTTATCTGGAAAATAGCTATTTCGATGTAAAAAGACTTGATTTTTCGATCTAGAGTATTAAAAAATATATTAAAAATATACTTTTCGAGTTATAACACGTTTCATGTTTTTTCAAGGTTAAAACGAGAAAATTAAATGTCATTACAAGAAAGCTGAGGAAAAAATACATCGAAAACGTATACGAACTTTTATCGATAGATGCATTTTCATACCGCAGGAACGCGTTCAAAAGGTGAGGTTTTGGGCGCCCGCTTACCGGCCTAGGTGGTTTGGCGCGAAACGCCCCATATGCGCCCTGATTAACATTTGTTGATTGTTACTCATAAAAATATACCATCTAGTAATGATACTACTGTTCGATTAATTTCATCGCTATCAACATTTCTCACAGATAATATTGCAGTTAAACTCATGTCATAATACTAATGATTTCTAATTGAGTGACCGAATATATATTCAGCAATAGTATCATCATTAACTACACAGCGGATAGGAATCACAATGTAATCATTATTGTCATTCAAACTTCTATTTGCAACATTAAGAACGAATTGAGTAAAACTTGTTTCCTCATGAAGAAACCTCATATTTCAAATTTAGTGAAATTTATGAAAAATATTCTACTAATTATTTTTCTTTACTCAGAAATTTATTATTTTATTTTGCGTTTCATTTATCAAGACAGGTTGTTATTGACGAAGAACTTCACCCAATACTATAAATTTACCGCCGAATGACAAATTCTTGTTCCTCACGTTTCGTGTAGTGTTTGATGATTTTACATCCGGATTGTATCGAAATATTGAATGCAGAATCCGATAAAAATGTACAGGTAAACCCATAACTTTATGTACCGTCTTTCCTTTAGGTGATAAAGTAGGAACGATTCGAGCAAATGCCATTGTACAAATATTTTTATTCTGAATTTTTAATAAATTGTAAATAGTATTATTTACAAATGTTTTATTGGTACCTTAGGGTCCATCATTATAAAAATGGTTAGAACCATGTATATCTCTATAAGTATACTGTTTCCTCATTTATGTGTTATTAGGTCGAAGTTATTAAATGTGTGAGATCGAGTTCGGAGTAATTATTTGTGTACGACGGTAGATGTGTTTTATCCTGTACGTGAGTCTTACTGTCGAGTCCCGTAGACAGACTCTGCCTTAGGCAGTGCGAATACGCTGTGAATATGCGCGCGATCATCCGGCCATTCTTCCGTATCAATTACCGCGGCCCACGTGTCGCCGCATCGAACGCTCAAGCGCAAGTGCTTGACCTGCTGATATCGAGCCCAGTCCCGCGGATACGTCGCTTCGCCCTCTCCATAGGACTCGCCTGCCAGCGCGCACTGCCTTGGATTATCTCTATCTGCATAGCATGAGTTCCCGGAAAGCAGGACGGGTTCCGCTCTGTATCGCTGGAATACATAAACAACCGCATTCGGATTTACTATTGAATAAATCGACAACACTGTAAGAATTAATATTAACTACAAATATTCAAATTCGTATAATCATCTATTTGACCTAAATTCTATTTTACTCATTTACTAATACCTTTCTAATTTACTGTATTTCTTTGCCATCTTAATAATTTCCCACCGACGGCTTTTAATCGTTCTTTGATGCATTCCAAATTGATTTGAATTTCTCAATTAAGCAATTTTGTGCCGAATATACACGATCCTAAAATACTATCAACAATTTCTTTTTGCTTGATGTTTCATTGATTATATTGTTTAGTAATAATAAATTATCGATAAATTCATAACTTCTATTTTCATAATGTTCTACTACTATTTGTTGCACCAATGGATAATTTGCGATACTTTGACTTTCCACGAGTAACATAGCACAAATATCAACATAAGCAAGTATTTGAACTCTGATAGTATCATGAAAATGTTGTTTATAATCTTCCGATAAACTTTCCATAATTGTTCAGGATGAGGAGGTTGACAATATTAGAATACGAATGAATAACACAGGCCCACAACAGAAATTTATCCTAAACTGCAGTTTAGTCCACCTTATTCTTATTTATTACGGCCTTTGAAATACGAATCTGTATTAGAAAAATAAGGGTCGTCCTGCGCATTTTCGAGATAACTAAAAAAAACGAACTTCCAGGTATCAGAATTATAAAAAAAGAAATCTAAATGCTAGTTAAGATTTTGTATCCTTTCTTTTTAGTTACTAGCGTTCTTCACGCGTGCGTTGCGCGTATTAAATTCTGTCTAGTTTTATTAAAAAAAATTTTAAAATTCCAAATAATAATCATAGTTGCACAAATAAAAAATGCTGCCAGACTGGAAATATCAAATAGAGAAAAAAATTGAGGAAAAATTAAGCAAGCCTTAGAAAATAAGATAGCCGTACCTTCAGAAACTGGAAGATACAGTACAACAACTAGAAGAAGAAAGCATACTAGAAACGCAAAAAATAAGAATACAACAGATACAAATGGATAACGATAAAATGGATTTAGATAATACAGTTCATGATGAATCGGTTTTTACAAATGCAGATTATGATTACATGAAAAAAGATAACACACTATTAAAAAAGATAAACTTTGAATTGAAAGACAAGAAAAAAATAAATTATTGCAGGAAATGCTAAAAACTAAAGAAAATACAATGCTTAGCTATAACAAAGGAACTTATGCAGAAATAACTACTGAAAATACACAAAAATCAACAAAACCTCCAAGAATTGTGATAAAGAAAAACTAAGAAAAATGGAACTTTGAATGAAATTAGAAAAAAAAGTAAGTCATTATCTAATTAAAAATAAAAACATCCAAATAAACAAGATAACAGAAAGAGAAAAAACCGATGAAATATTTATAACGTGCAATGATAAAAAAAGTGTAGACGAAGTATTAGAAGTATTAAAAAGCAAAATAGATGTAGATATAACTATTGAAGAGAAAAATAAACCAAAAATGAAGATAGTAGGAATACACAATCTTGAGAATTTGAATGAAACTAAATTCCAGGAAGATATAAACGAAAGAAATTTCTCCATTTTCGAGGATCAAAAATGTAAAATACTTTACATGTATACCAATAAGAGTAAGGGAACTCAATCTATTTTAGTAGAACTAACAGCTGATTTATACAAACACGTAAGAATGAATAAAAAGAGAATATATGTGGGACATGAAAAGTGTATAGCATATGATGTTATAGACTTCAAGCCGTGTTAGACGGCAAGTGCGTCCGATTTGGAAATAAAGAAAAAAAATGCAGGAACAGCGCCACGTGCATTAAATGCGCGGGCGAACACGAAGCAAGTAAGAAGAAGAAGACACAAAATGTGCAAATTGCATGTTAAGCAATAGCAAATACAATACAACTTTCGACTTACGTCATGAAGCAACCGAATATGACAGATGTGAAATCTACAAAGCCAGGATAAAGAAATACATAGAATCAACGGAATACAGCGTCAGACCTGTAATATCTGAAGGTTTAGGTAAAGTAAGGAACTACATAAATAACCCAATGTCAACGCGAAATATGGGAATATCTGTAACATCTTTGAATTCACTGAATGAATTGAATTTGATGAATTAATACGTAAAGAACATGAATTCAAAGACACTGCAGAATTAAATAAAAAAATAGGAAAGGCAAATTTTATAATCTTACACGTAAATATTAGAAGTATAAATGAAAATTTTAACAAACTAGAAGTTTTTGTAAAGAGCCTAAATAATAAACCAGCAATAATAGTATGTGCCGAAACGTGGACAATACAACATGCTGAGTTATTTCACTTATCGGGATATAAAATTTATTATAATAATAGTAAAATATATAGAGCAGATGGGGTAGTTATATACATATGGAATGATTTAGAACATGATACAAAAATTATAGAAACTGATAGAATAAAATTCTTAATTGTGGACTTAAATATTAATAATAATGAAAACTTACGAATATCTGCAATTTATAGATCTCATGATATAGTAAAGACTGAATTTGATCTCTCAACCAAAAAATATCTATTAAAAAATAAAAAAATTAAAAATCATTACATAATCGAAGATTTTAACATTGATTTAATGTATAATGATATACATAAACATGATCAATATTATCAATCAAGAATTTCTAAATAACTTTTTGGAACAAGAATATATTCCAGGTTTTATAGGCGTAACAAGACCATCTTCAAGGTGGTACCTGTATTGATAATTTCTATGTAAAAACCAACTCAATAAGTACAAAGGCATATAAAATTAGGAACCCATTTAATGATCATTTTCCTCTTTTTGTTCAACTTAATAATATAAATTTTATACGCGAAAATATAAAATTAAATAGAATAGTTAATTATAAAAAACTGAAAAATATTGCACAAAATATGGACTAGAATACAATATTATCACTGTAGGAGCCAAATTGTGCAACGGACGAAATAATAACAAGAATAAATTATTGCGTGGAAAGATCAACAACAGAAAGAAAACAAAAAAATTGTAATAGAGACAAAATACCTAGAAAAAATGGATAACCAAAGCAATAATAATCTCTTGCGAAAAGAAAGAATTTCTGTATAACATATGGCAAAAGCATAAAGACTCTTTTAGCTTAAAAAAAGAATATATGGACGATTGTAAGGTACTTAATAGGGTTATTAAGGTTGCGAAAATTATGTATGAAAAAGATAGGATTAATGAGAATGCATATGATAAAAAAAATTATAGAAAATAATAAATGAAAAAATGGGAAAAAGAAAAAAAGCAGAAAATAAAATAAAGCATATATGAGGCATTTCACGTCAACTCTCCTAGCGCGGCGCGCGAACGCCAAATCATGCTATTTCTAACTCGTATTTGCAGTACTAAAATATACTTAAAAAAAATATCCAATAGATGTTTTCGATGTATTTTTTCCTCAGCTTTCCAATGGTGTAAGCAGTTTTTTCAAAATTTTATATTTTCACCTTTAAAAATCATAAAACGTCTTATATCTCAAAAAAAGTATTTTTAATTTTTTTTTTCATGTTTTAGATGGAAAGCTGAGGATTTTTTACATAAAAAAACATTTTTTCCAGAAAGTACTCAAGATGTTTTCTTCGAGAAAAACGATGCCAAAGAGTAGACTCATCGCCGCCGCCGCGCACGGCGCATGGTACGGCGCGCGACCCCACGCGATGCACTGTTTATTTTTTTACTCCATAGGTGGCGTCTATATCATAATTACTATTCTGCAGATAAATCGTCAAAGCGACTCTATATAAGAGCATGACTTTTTGTCAAAATGACTTTAGGATTTTTTTTAAAATTCCTTTTTACGGCGTGTATTCTCGATTTAATAGTGTTCTTCCTGCAGTCTATGAGAACTAAATCACTCACTAAATTATTTGAAATTATTGGTTTTATTATACTTTTACTTTATTGTATTAATTACAATGGATGTAGTGTGGAATAGAAAATGCATAAATCCTTTAAATAAAATTAATCATACTTCTACTAAAGATTTATTTGACTTTCCAAAAACTTTAAGAAGTAAATATGCACTAGTACCAGAAAATGCAAAAATCTGTTCTAATTGTCGACGGCAAATTTACAAACAGAAACAGGATTTACCTCCTTTTGATAATAAAAAAGCTAGAGTAGAGTGTAAAGATGAATATCACAAAGCAGGTGTGGCAGTTCTCGAAAACTTAAAAAAAATGTTTTCAGAATGCGTAACTAAACAAGATAAAATTCAACTGCTTACTCTTGTCCCTGACTTTTTGGTCTCGTACGGACTTAATCAGAGAGTTTGGTTGTAGTGAATGGGAATCTCGAAAAGCAAAAGAATTAGTAGCAAAAAGTAGAACTTTTTCAATACCTACGAAGAAACATGGAAAAGTATTTTCAGTTGAAACAGTAAATTTAGTAAAAAATTTTTATGAAAATGATAATATAAGTCGAATTATGCCAGGCTTAAAAGATTACATATCCGTTAAGCAGAAGAACGGTAAAAGAGAACATGTTCAAAAAAGATTACTGCTTGGTAATTTAAATGAAATTTATTCTTTATTTAAAAAACAATATGAATATGTTAATATTGGCTTTTCTAAATTCACACAACTGAGACCATCACATTGTGTTTTAGCTGGAAGTAGTGGTACACATACTGTTTGTGTATGTGTACATCACGAAAATGTCAAACTTATGTTAGATGCTATTCATTTAGATAGTTTAACAAAAGATACTCAATTGCCTCTTAAAAACTACCATGATTGCATGCAGGCAATTGTGTGTAGTTAATCCACGTGATAAATGTTATTTAGGCGACTGTTTAAATTGTCCCAATAGGTCTATATTGCGAGAACATTTGCTTGAATGTTTCGATAAAAATGATATTTTCAAAGTACAGTTTCAATCATGGTTTCAAACAGACCGATGTACAATAGCTTCGAGAAGTGTAGATGTTCACGAGTATGTAGATATACTCTGCGATAAATTAATGAAATTTAAGAGTCACGAATTTTTTTATAAAGAACAATCAATCTTTGTGAATAACTTGAAAAAAAATCTTCAAGAAGGAGAATTTCTGGTGTGTTGCGATTTTGCAGAAAACTATGCTTATGTCATACAAAATTCTACACAATCTTTTCACTGGAATAACAACCAAGCCACTGTTTTTAAAGTTGTGGTCTATCATAAAGAAAATAATGAGCTTAAGCATGTGAGCATTGCTATAATTTCTGATAATCTAAGCCATGATACATTTTCGGTTTATGAGTATCAAAAAATTATAATATCGCATCTTAAAACTAGTTTCACAGTAAAGAAAATCTACTATTTAATTGATGGAGCAGGTCAGCACTTTAAAAATAAGACTAATTTCCAAAATCTTCTCTTCCATGAGAAAGATTTTGGAGTTCCGGCAGAATGGGATTTTTATACTACCGCGCATGGTAAAGGTGCATGCGATGGCATAGGTGCAAACTTAAAAAGAGGTGCAAAACGAGCGAGTCTACAACTTTCTACCAATAATCGTATTTTAACGCCAGAAGATCTGTACACATGGGCTAAAAATTATTGCAAAGAAACCAAGGTCTTTTATAGCAGTAAAGAATCTTACGAAAAAACTGTCTTGAAACTAAAATCAAGGCTACATGAGACTAAATCTATACCAGGAACTTTACAATACCATGCTATTATTCCGATA
>UELU01139435.1:0-12193 GCA_900490025.1 Megastigmus dorsalis | reverse complement strand
AAAATAATCAATAATAATATAATGGTACGGTTATCGTCTCAATTGGATAACTTTAGTATCCAATTGTTTAGCGTGAGGTTGGGTTAGAATTTATGATTCAGAGACTCTTATATAGTTTGAACGTTGGTCGTTTATTAAAGATTATACCCGAGAGAGATCGCGTTTACTTGACGTGTCTGTCTACTCGAGGGACTCTGACTGTGATCGGCTCAATCGGCTCGATCTGTCTCTAATTCAAACTCAAAAATGGACTGACTAATGTGTCTCTCTGGATCAGGCAGGACACTTCGGTTCCTGCCGAAAACCCAGAGAGGTGGTAAAGATAAGTGTGTCAGGAATCCGTCAAGTAATGGCAGATCAGCGCGTGAAGCAATTAGCTGCGCTTAGTAGCTGAGCTGAACGCCTGACGCGCGAAAAATATGGTATGTAGGTGTGTGTGGTCGACTTTTGAAGAATGCGATCTCTGTGCTTTTGCGTATAGCCAAAGTTAAAGAGATGTTTCGACAGAGGTCGTTATGAGAATGAAATGCAGAAATGAATATACGTTCCGGGACGTAGCAATGTTGATATGGCCGATCTTCGTGGAAAACATTGCAACCGTCCACATAAACTTGACGTTGACGCACCCAGTCTGGCACCGTGTACAGGTATGTGTTGGGGTCATGCCTGCTGCCACAAAAGGGGGGATCCAGGTGATCAGTGCTCATTCTGTGACAAATCTTTATTATTTCAGCAAGAATGTCAAACCAAAACGAACCAGAGCACTACCAAGGACCGTTGGAGCGCCGCTACTAAACGTAGAGCCATTGCTCAAAAGATCGGGTAGTGTGGAAAATGCCACAAACTACCTTAGTGCGGCGAGCTCCGAGAGCATGGATGTACAGAGCCGCCGTCCCGAAGGAGAAGACATGGGTGAGACCGACCGTCTGCGCAGGCGTATTGCTGCGGCGGAGAAAAAGGCGGAGAGGACTTTCTCCGAAATAAGGAGCCTCCTTTCAACTATGCTGGCTGTTCTGAAAAGGCAGCCAAACATAGCCAGAGAGTGCGGCGTTGCGCGTATGCAGGCTGAGGAGCAGTGGTGTCGTACGATGAATCGGCCGCCGCGACCCTGCTCAGGTCCGATCGCATCAGGGTCGGGTGGGTCAACTGTACGATCCGTCTAACAGTGGAAGTGCCCAGATGCTATAAACATCTGGGCTACGGCCACCAGAGCTGGGCTTGCAAGGGACCAGACCGAAGTAAACTATGCTTCCATTGTGGAGCGGAGGGCCATATTGGTAAGAACTGTAAGTCTGAGCCCGATTGTTTCCTTTTTGCCAATGCCGATGGAGAGACCGAGATACGGTAGCATGTCGCGGGATCGGGCGTATGCGGAGTGTTCCGCGCTGGTCTTGCACAGAGCAAAAGAAAATGGCTCTAGTCCTCCAGGGAAATTTGAACAGTGGCAGGACGGCAAAAAACCAGTGTTCTTTTAGGAACGAAAAGATTTGTTCCGAGAAGAACGCTAAGATTATTCTCATCAGCGAACAGTATCGGGACGGGTCGGGGCCGGTATACTGATGACCTTGGCACTGCTGCCATAAGAATACCGGAACCGCGGGTTTTCCACGTCGCGGATCACGGATCCGGCCGCGGCTTCGACTGTGTGAGGCAGAAATGATCGCTTAGACGACTTCCGGGCCAAACTCGGTGGTCTAGAAGACACCGCGCGGGACATGGGGGGCGAGCTGATAGTAGCGGGAGATTTTAACGTTAAAGCTCTCGAATGGGGGAAAGCATAGCCCGAACCCGACTCTATAGGACGCCGGGTTGCCGAAATGGCGGCACGGCTTGGATTAGTGGTGCTGAATTCCGGCACCACCTCCATCTTTAGAAGGCCTGGCTATAGAGAGACGATTATAGATGTCTCTCTGGCGAGCGAGTAGAGGACTGGCGGGTGGTCGAAGACTTTACGGGAAGCTACCACCAGTACATCACGTTCCGCGTGCGTGATGTCCGTCTGTCCTCAGCATCGATTAGACTCCCACGCCCCAGGTGGAACTTCTCGAAGATGGACCACGAGAAGCTATCTTCTGCGCTAACATGGGGTCAGCAAGCCCTGAGAAGCATCCCGGGCGACGTGTTGCCGCCAGCGCGGGCTAAGTGGGTGACAGCCGTCACTATGCGGCTCATCCACGAGGCTTGCGTGGATGCAGTGCCTCGTAGCCGCGGTAGCGGAAAGAAGCGTCCTGCTTACTAGTTGACGGGCGAAATTGCGGACCACCGCAAGAGGTGCCTGGCCTGCGCCGCCGCTTGCAAAGGGCCAGACAACGCGAATTAGACGAGCCCCCTTGGCCGCGGAACACCTTGCGGCCAAGAAGCAACTAAAGTGGGCCATCAACCAGCAGCGCTATTGGTGGGAGCTGGGGGAGGAGCTGAATAAGGATCCGTGGGGACTGGGCTACAAGATCGTTACCCGCAAGCTGGCGGGATTTGCTGTCAACAGTCCAACAGACGCGGGGACGATCAATAACATCGTAAATACCTTGTTCTCCGGGTATCCCCAGACGCAACGTCCCCAGGAAATATCCGGCTGTCCAGTTGAGTCTCTATTCAAGAGGGTGGAGCTCTCAAGGACGGTTTCTTCTATGCAAAACAAGAGAGCTCTAGGGCCGGATGGCCTCCCAGCGGAGCTGCTGAAGTCGATAGCCGTAAGTCACCCGAGACTCTTGATGGACATGTACAACTCGTGCCTAAAGGCGGGCGTATTCCCGGGTCCTGATCAGCAAAGGCAAGGGTCCGGCAGACTTTCCAGTATCGTATAGGCCACTGTGCATGCTGGACACCGCAGGAAAATTCCTGAAGAAGCTGCTGAAGCCCCTTCTAGCAGCCGTGCGAGAGGCAGGAGATTTAGCCCCTCGCCAGTACGGTTTTACACGGAGTATGCCAACCACCAATGGAGTCCAGGAGATTGTTGATGTCACAAGATCGATGGAGCGGAGAAACCATTTCTCACGCCCCGTGTGTTTGCTGGCCACCTTAGACGTGAAAAACGCCTTCAATTCCGTCAGGTGGGACCAGGCGCTGGACGCTATGGAGCGAGAATTCCGGGTTCCCAGGTACATTCCCCGAATGATCGGGAGTTACCTCGAGAACCACTCAAAAGTCTGTGACACCGATGATGGACCGATGAAAAAGGAAATAACGTCTAAGGCAGCTCAGGGCTTTATCCTTGGTACCGACGTTTGGAACATCTTCTAAGACGGGATCCTAAGGATGGAAATGGCCGAGGGCACGTTCCCGATAGGGTATGCCGACGACATAGCGGCAGTTATCATCACAAGAGATGTCGACGCGTGTCAGACGCGACTTAACCAGGTAACGCGTCGAGTGACCTCCTGGATGGAGGACCACGGGCTCGAACTAGCCGCAGCCAAGACCGAGATCGTGCTGCTCACTAAGAGTCGCATTCACACCTTGCGTCAGATGAGCGTAGGAGACGCGACGAACCAGACAAAGTCAGCTACCAAGTACCTGGGGGTGACGCTCGACTCAAAGCCACCTTCGGGGAATACATAGTCAGAGCGGCCGATAGGGCGGCGGCGGTGACAACGCCGCTTAGCCAGATCATGGCCAATTCCAAAGGTGCACGACCTTGCAAGCGCGCCGTTTGCTCATGCGCACCGCCGAGTCCATCATACTGTACTGTTCCGAAGTCTGGGCTGACACGCAGCGGTGTGCAATGTACCGTAAGCGTATGGCCGCAGTGCAATGGAGAGTGGCTCTCCAGATCCTGTGCTCCTATCGCACGGTCTCCGAGCCCGCGGTGCTGGTGGTCGCTGGGGTTCTACCCATCGACCTACTAGCATAGGAGCGTCAGTTCGTTCACCAGGCCTGGCTGCAGAGATGGGCGACAGATACGAGGGGCCGGTGGTCAGCAAGGCTGATTAGCCATCTGGACGCCTAGCTAGCCCAGGAGGCGGGTGAAATAAACTATTACCTCACCCAATTTCTCACGGGCCACGGCTTGTTCTGCCTTTACCTCCATAAGATAAGAGAGGTAACGAAGCCGAGCTGTGGCTACTGTGACTTTCCCTCGGACGATGCAAACCACACCTTTTTTGAACGTAGAAGGTGGAGCGTCGAACGAGGGACACGTACAGCGGACCTTGGAAGCGTGATGCTCCAAGATCACAAGAAATGGGCAAAGGTGGCCGTATTTGTGGAGACAGTCCTACGCCAAAAAAAACATGATATGGACGACATGCGATATCACAGCCGTCCTTAGAAGAGGGCTCCTCTTGGGAGGAACCAGACACGGTAGCCCGAGACCGGTAGGAGCGCAATAGCCGTGAGAAGACGTGGCATCCCCCCTCCGATGTAATGCGTCGCGGTGGTGCCGGAGGGGAGGGAACACAATCTGCCACTTGTTTTCAAGGCGGAGGGGTTTTAGTGGGTATGCCAGACCATTTGAACAGGAGAGTCCCACACAGGAGAAGAAACGTGTCTCCCTACCGATCATAAAGAGTTCCCCTTCACCTCGAAAAAAAAAAATATTATTATTAATAATAATATTTACATTTTTTTAAATAATAAATCCGCGAGCACGACTCTCCAACCCCCACCCGGCAGCGAACGCGTCTTCTCGTGCGTCATCCGGCCGCGAGCGTGGCTTCCCACGCGCCACCCAGTCACGAGCACGGCTCCTCACGCGTTACCCGGCCACGAGCGCAACACGTCACTCGTCCGCGCCTCCCGCTTCCACGCCTCCCCCTCCACGCCACCCGTCCGCACCACCCGGCCGCGCCTTTCCATCCGCGAGCGCGCGAGTTCCTTCGCGCGACTCCCTCATCCGCGCCGGCCATCGGTGCTGCGAGGGCCCGCCGCACAGTAGTTGAATTTGCTAAAAACCTGGTCAACATTGCAAATATTCTCCGCTAATTGAATTATCATAATGAAAAGTCTTTTTCTTACGTTTTTGAGGTCACTGAGTTTAAATATATCGTTAAAACTTTTATATTTTGAATGATAAGAGTGGTATTATGATCATGGGGACATGAAGACATAATATGTAAAATTTACTACTCGACTTTGAACGATGTAACTTTTTCTGTAAACGTCCTAGAAAAATGTTAACTCCAATGTTCCAGATAGTTTAAAGTCTTGTCTTTCAAATTCTGTAGACAGAATTGGTCTAAAGATCGATTTATAAAAGTTATAGCGGTTTTTTCAGAAAAAGTGAGTATTTTTCTAATAAAAATTTTTCAAAAACATTCTCTTATGTCAGAAAATAAGCATAACTTTTTCTAAATCGATGTCTAGGCTAATTCTGGTTAAAGCGTTTAAAAGATAAGCTTTTAAACTATCTAAAACACTGTATCTAGAATTTTTTCCAAGATTTTACCATTTTTTCCAAGTTTACATAAAAAGTTACAGCATCGCAGGTCGAGAAGAAAAAATGAACATTTTACTTAATGAACATGACTATATATTAAATACCTATTATAATAAAAATATATACACAGAAATGTTATTAAAAATAAAGAAAATTGTACGGTGTCGATTAAAATATTAAATTGAAGTTTAAAATACAATATTTCTAATAAGATAAATGAGATTAATAGCAAAAATTTCGTACATTGCATAATTTGGAATAATTGCTATTTATTATCTGAATATGTAAATGTATAAAAGAGGGGCAGCTTCGGGCAGGATATTTCGAATGAATATCGTTTGTCGTATGTTACTCTATCAAGAAAATATAGTTTTAAGCCTGGGAAACCTTGGAAACATAACTATTTTCATAATTTTGTAGTACAATAAATAAAATTTTTTGCATATCTTCAGACTTTTTGTGGTTAGATTTATTGTCTTTAATATGTATTTTAAGAATATACAATCGTCAATACCGTTTTCTAAAAAAAAATAATTTGTTTTTCTATAATATAACAAGAAATCCGTGAAAATCATAAAATCGTAGACAATCGCATCATTGGCTATATTTTAAGATCCACAGAATTTTTATTAGTCACTCTGTTATGATCTATATAGCGTTTTTTATGGCATTGTTACCTATATAATACATAAATTATGTTGGTATAGCGTTAGGAAATACTTCAAAAATTTACGTTTGTCCAGGTTTTTGGTAAATTCGACCATAGTGCGCCGGCTTCCCCCTCCACTTTTCCTGATTTTATGTACCCCAGACAGAGATAAGGATCCCAGTAACTGTCTGGATTTTACGTACCCCTACTACTAACGTTAGAATAGTCGGCTGCCTGGGTTGATCTTAACGAAATTCTATAGAATTATTTATATTATAGCGGGGCATTAAAAGTTCAGTTCTATAAGTCTCTTGCCACTCGGCGTAATAAAATAATATTCTGTTAAACTTGCAGTCAAAAATACTTGAAAGCGCGGCAAGAAATTTTAACAAAAACGGTTTTTCCACAACCCGTAGGACCACTCACGATACACGTAAAAGGATGTTTCCAACTCGTATCCATCTTACTGCTGAGCGCTCTAATGATAACTGTAGATTATTTAAATTAAATTTTTACCCAGACGGCGGTCCCGGACGTGTAAATTAGCTTTACTAACTCGCGTCTCGTTGGCTTTTAGAGCGCGATGCGCGCAGCTTAGCTTTTAGTGTACGCAATTTAGCTTTTACAGCGCTCGCGGGTGCGCATCTTAGTTTTTAGATAGCGCATCTTAGCTTTAGCTCTCGACACCCACAAATCAGCTATTATAGTGCGTGTCGGGCAAGTAAATCAGATTAAGATCAGAACTAAGCAATACGGAATACTTTTTAAAAGGGGAAGGGGGTAAAGGTTAAAAGAATTTTATACAACTTTACAAAAATAAAATTTATTATATTCATAACATAGTTTATATACATTTTACATACAAATATATACAGTAATATTTATGTTGTTTTGTAGCCGAAAGGTAAGGAATATTCGGGTGTAACTGAACGAAGCTTTTTCAATACAGTAGAATAAGTTTTAATTTCGTCAATTGTCGCAACTTCGTGCATATTAGTTCGAGGAATCGCTTGAATTTCAATCTTATATTTCCACCGCTGCGCACTCATCAACGGGAGTCTCTTGCAAGCAGTTCGGTAAACATATGAGATCTAATAATTTTTTAACACTATCAAAATTTATTTTCTGTCCGTTGGAAAAGTTTAGTCTTACACCATTACAACATTCAAACTTATTATCACCATTCTCTGCTAGATAAGCATAAAATTTTGGTCCACCTGAAAAAAAATCTTTTTATATATGTACCTTCGCTAGTAGTTTCGAGCAAAGGTACGGCATATATTCGCCATTACACCCATACGATGTGAATATATATGAGTCCTTTTCGTAATAAAGGACTGGTTTACCGAACTTCTCCAATTCTTCGTAAAGCTTCAATCGTGTCTGAGCCGCTGTATAAGGCGCAAAGACTACATTTGTATAAGGAGCAGAAGTCACTGCCTCGTCTTTAAACTGCCAATTAGCATACAATACCGTGTCATTTACTGGAAGTAAACCACGCACTTCTTTTTCAGGACATATAAGAAGATTCAGAAGACTCTCGCGATTTGATTACGTCTGCTTGCTTCAAATTACTTCGTTGAGCAAATTTCCCCTAAAATGAGTTGAGACGTAGTTTAGCAACTGCCCGTAAGCCTGAATTTTTCTCAATTTTCGTAGCATCCAATCGAATGCCCTCATCTCGTTCGTATTGTTCGACATACTGCGTTTTTATCGTCTCGTCGACTAACTCGGATGGCCAAACGCTCGACGCCTGCTGAAAAGCAGTCTACCTTGCATTTTTACAGGCAAAAGAGGAACATAGAGGTTACGCGGTGGTAGGACTTTACACTTTACCAATCTCTCTGCGTTTGATAAATTATTATTATCACTTATTGTTACCTCGTGTAACGTGGCGGATTGTCGCACGTTAATTACATGAATACGTTATAATAAAAATGCCTAAAAAGGCAAACTAAGCAGCCAGAAGGGAGGTCCCTCCACCTCTCGTCTCGGGCCGTTAATATTAGAAAACAATTATTTATTTTTTATTTTTATTTTTTTTTTTACATATGCGCAACTACGCGCCGTCGAGCACCGACCTCTTCTTTCAGCATCAAGATCTACCGAAAGAAGAACTCGCTGTATCCAACAAATACGCCGCAGCTCGAAGATGCCTAAGATCAAGCAGATCAGAACATCGGATAAATGCCTAAGCTAAGCATTTCAATTCTTTTTTATAGTTCTCTTTACTTCTATTATTTTTTGCCTTCACGTCAACTCAATTTTTCAATATTTATAATTTAGAATACACCCGATTTTTAATGCCTCAAAGGCTCCGAGTGCCTTTTTCCGGCCATTTATGCAAAAGAGCGTGATAGGCTTTTCAATGCCTCGCTCTTCTTGCCTATGAATTGCAATTCATAATTCGGCTTGAAAATTCCATTAAATATTGCCTGTAAAACACCTTATAAGCTTTAGTATCTCAGCAGAATATTTCGAAATTCCAAATCTATGGAAAATTCCAATGAGAGATACTTTTAGTGCCTGTGCTTACAGGAAAAGAGAAGACGACGTTGGAGCAAGAGAGAACAATCGAAAAGACAACAACATTCCGATCTGGGCCGCGAGGAGAGCGCTTCGGATGCCGCGAGCCTCGTCGGACTCGCCGACGCTTGCCTCGAGGACTTCTCTACTGGCTGTCCATCAAGGAACATCGCTTCTTCCAGACTTCCGCGCCGTGTAGTTGCCTCTTTAATTCGCGTAAAATGTCCCTTCGCGAAGTGTGTCAGCGCCCATGCCTTTGTACTGGCAGCGCTCGTTCGCATTGTATTTTTTTGGTTTGCACAGTTTAAATTAAAATATTATTTAATATTGGTAATTGTACTGCCTCGCTTTTCCACGCCGGTGCCTACTTAAAATCTCGGAGATACGAGTAGGAGCTACAATACGGTAGGAATTGCCTAACGCGTGTAATTACTCTTGATTTAAATTCAATTCAATAAATTATTCAGCTGCCTACGTTGAGGCTCGTAAATTAGCGCTAGAGTGCCTTGCGTCACGCGCGTTTTTAGTATCTCCGAACAAATAGAACTTCATTTGCTCGCGTCCGAATTGTACGCTCGAGGGAGGTGGAGCAACGCTGCATTTGGTGAGCCAAGTAACTCGATTCTTGCGAGAGCGAATAGCATGCCTCTTCCAGGCAAATATTTAAATAAATTATAATCTGTTTATGTCAAAGTAAGTTAATCTGTCAAGCAACGCGCTTCTGTGTTCGACGGGCCTCTTTATACTGCGCTCGGCGCACATTTTGTTACGTTGTTTTGTATATTGTTTAATTGCCTATTAAAGGACCAATATTGTTGAGATTTAAAGTCAAATTAAGGTGTCAACATATTTATTTCTCTTCTACTTTTATTTATTTAAAAATATATTTATTTGTTTGTGTGAAAGTGTTTGCCCGTAACTCGAAGCTCAGTTCGAAAATCGAACGTCTCTGAAGCTGTCCGACCTCACGACTCTGCCTCTGGCTAGTCGAGCATACAAGATTTCCAGAAACAGTAAATTCAAATCCATTAATCGAGTGGCACTGCTCGAACGCTAAACTAATATAGAATTTAATTTCAATACTCAGTGCCTGGCGCCCTTAATTAGAATCTGCCTATGCGGATAAATATTAAAAATATAATTAAAGTCAGCTGCCAGAACTTTGACGGCGAGCTGATGGCATTCTTTCTTATTTGCTTTTCATTAGTGTACGCCGGGAAAGTGCTAGGCCGCTCCCACGCCTAAACTAATTCCCTCGTTACACTCGTCACACTCACTACGAATCAAAAGACGTGGATGTCCTAGTGAAAATTGACCTCCTTTATACACATAAGGATAAAGTGAACATATATCTGTATGGTTGATTTTTTCCCCATCAGCGACTGACAATCTTACTCATAACCGGGTGGTTCGTTACATAATTAATTTCTTTATATCTAGACTTTACACGGTCAAACGTGCACTTCCAAATTTCCTAAACTTCGCAGCCAAGTGCTTTAATTTTATTGATTTTTCTGTAAGTGTTATCATATGCCTTATCGAATGTTCGATCGTAGGACAGATTTTGCGTATAATACCCCTGATATTCGAAAACAATATCTTTCTGCTGTTGATAGTTGGCTGGCAATGGCGGTAAGTACCCATCTACGCGAAAACCCTCCTTTAATCTAAATTCTCGCCCCATTCCGGCATGAATAATTTCTCTGTTTAGCTCGTACTCGCACTGTACTAGCCATTGTAATGACTTTTGCGAGTGTTTATCAGCGCGACGATAGGCCTCATCAGGAATGATGCCTATGCTGTTCTCGCGTAAAAAGTTTTTTCTAAAAACAAGCGAACAAGCTGAAGCTATCGTTACTGCCTCAGTGAATGGACAAGTATTTCCCTATTTTATGAATAACTTACGAAATGCAATGCACATTAATCTTAAGATCTCAACAACCATACGACAATATTCAATAATACAAAGATTTGGTATATGTATTGTTGTGCTCGGATGATCTTTATAAGGGGTCTCTTGCCGTATCTTGAAGTCGTAGAATGTAAAAAGGTTCTTTTTGGCTGTTTAGGCACTGTAAACATACTTCTGACTACACTGTTTTTGACACGCTGCATATAACAATGTTCATTCATGTCGTATCTCTTGCGGCACATCTCACACCACTGGCTACCACATATATGACGAGAATTATAAATATTCACATGTTTACAGCAAACGTTATGGAATTTCACAATGTCGCATAATTTTTTATTTTTATTTTTATACGACCCGTCCTTTTGTGATTATCGTAACAGATTTGACGGAGAGATAACCTATTCCATTGAGCGCATTTTATGGTGTCCTCGAACGTCGGACAAGCAGGAGTCACAAAATATCTTGGTCACTGCCCCAGACATCTGTGAACATCGACACTCATAACCTTTGCAACAGTAACCGCAGAAAATTGGGCTACGTACAGTCCCTGTCAGATTTAAAATAACATCATAATGCTTCATTCGAGCATCGAATAAGGGGTTTATCACACCGGTTATTTCTCCGTACCCATGCGCACGATCGTCAAAAAATGCTTACTCGCCATTACCGAAACTTAATTTATTACAGACTACGATCTATGTTACGCGTGGCTTAGTATTTTTGAAATAAATCTATTTAAAAAAAACACAACTTCTTTCGGGAATTCGGACACTTGCAACAAGTATCAAGAAATCTGCGCGATTCTTTTGTAATATTCTACGACTATCGCGAATCTGACTCCAAATCTCTGAAGATTCGATAGTTTCAGAGTTTTTGTTTTGCAGGTACTCTTCTACCACCACTAATGCTCGCGGCAAACATGTATTGTCATTGTTTTTAATGGATAATATAGAACGCTGGCCTGTAATCTACTCTTAAATCTACTGTTAAAGACTTTTTTTAATGTAAAAGTACCGTCGATTTGAAAAGACCGATTACTTTGAACTAGACTACTAATTAAAAGCCACAGGTTGTGATGCGAAAAATTTTCAACCGGTCGTAAAGAAAGGTTAGCCGGACCTTGCTCTAAACTCTGACTTCTAACGCTAGTAGTTACGGACCCACTATGGCCCGTCATAACAAACTTGACCTTGACTGCGTAGTCTCACTGCAAGTTGCTGCCGAGGCATAGTGGGTCCGATGCTCTCTCTCTCTCTCCCCCTCCCTCCCTCTCTCTCTCTCTGTCCCTCTCCCTCCCTCCCTCTCTCCCTCTCTCTCTCTCACTCTCTCACTCTCTCTCCCAAATGCACACTCCCAAATTTCAGAGTATCTCGCTGCAAACAGCATTCTCGATCCTTTACAAGCAGGGTTCCGACAGCATCACAGTACTCAGACAGCCCTGCTTAAACTGACTGATGACATACGTCTAGGCATTGATAGGAGAATGGTAACCTTGCTGTTGCTTTTCGACTTCAGCAAGGCTTTTGATACCATCTCTCCTTCGAGGCTGTTGAGCAGATTACGCGATCTCGGGTTCTCGAGGTCCGCACTCCTGTGGATTAAGTCGTATTTACAAGGCCGCACTCAGCGCGTGTTATCAAAAAATGGTTGTTCTTCATGGGTTGAAACAAATTTGGGTGTGCCACAGGAGTCGGTCCTCGGTCCTCTGCTCTTCAGTCTCTATATCAAT
>UELU01139433.1:0-16432 GCA_900490025.1 Megastigmus dorsalis | reverse complement strand
GTGTACAAGCTTACGGTATATTTAATCATTAATTTACTAGGTATTTAAATTACAAATAGAGAAAGTGGCGTCATTAAGTGTACAAGCTTACTGTACGGTTTATTTAATCAATAATTTATGAGATATTTAAATTGCTACTAGAGAAAGTGGGGTTATTAAGTGTATAAGCTTACGGTTTATTCAATGAATAATTAATGTAGTATTTAATTTTTAAGTCTAGAGCGTGGGGTTATTATGTGTGCAAACCTACGGTTTATTTATTCAATAATTCGCGAGGTATTTAAATTGAAGCTAGATAGAGTGGGGATATTAATTATACAAGCTTATTTAATTAATAATTTCTATTATAAGACATTAAATATGAAAAATTTTTAATTAATATAAATTGTATTATCTGATTTAGCTGTCTATAATCTATGAAAAATTAATTTAAATATACACTATACAGCGTTAAATCTATGAGTATTGGTTTACTGACCGAATGCAAACGAGGATGTGTTATTCAGGTTATGTTCTTAACCAAATAAACTTGCTCAATCATATTCAGTAATGCGTAATATGCGACAAAAGAATAGAGAATAAAATAAATTCACTTCTATCAGGAGTAAGACTAATTCACATGTTGATGACACCTAGATTGAGGTTAGAAGGTTTTAAGGTTCATTTTATATTTTAAACGTCATTTATTGGCATGTCAATAGGATGCATTTTAGTACACTTATGCATTGTAATCCATTAAATATGAAAAAATGTAATTAATGATCATTAGTGCATAACTAAGATTTGAGGTTATGTGTTTAGTGAATATAAATTGTGTTCTCTGATTCAGCGGTTCCTAATCTATAAAAAATGACTTAAAACATTTACTACGTAGCTTTAAGTCGTGTACTGCAATCAAGTACACAAGTTTTATCCAAAAATTGACACTTTAACAGCATTTTTTCGAGGTTATAGGTTATAATTAATCATACTCTATAGTTTTCCTATATTCTGCAATCCTTAATCTTGAAGTTGCAAAAAAATTCATTGTATTAGCATGTTTCTATCGCATGTTCTACGATTTTGAAAAAAAAAAGGTAGTTTTGCCCACTGTGCGCTGGTGCAGATAAGATTTTACACGCTACACGCAAAAAATGTCATAGAGAAAATGTGATCGATTGGCTCGAAGGCCAAGATGCTTACAACTTACACAAGCAGGTGAGACATCGATTTCCTCGAAGATGTTATAACGTACGCAATTTTGACGATGTGCGGGAAGTCGACTTGGTATCGATGTTCCCAGCAAATATGCATGGATCGATCCTATTGTGACCAAGAGTGCAAAAAGTGTTGCTGACGGCTTTCAACGAATTTTAGCCAGGAGTAATAAAAGGAAACCGCTAGCAATTCAATCGGACAAAGGAAAGGAGTTTGTTGGATCAGCGATGCAGGAATTGTTGAAAAAAATGGAAATAAATTTTAGGGTTGTACGGAGTCCCGATACGAAGGCACCTATTGTAGAGAGGTTCATAAGAACTATAAAAAAACGACTGCGGCGTTTTTTTACGTACAAACACAAATACGAAGATACATTGACGTTTTACCCCAACTTTTGCAAGCCTACGACCGCACCAGGCATTCCGCCACTAAGATGACTCCCGCATCCGTGACTCTGTACAATGCTGCAGAAGCACGAAAAAATTTAAATTTACGCTACGGCAGCATCAAACCGAGACAGGATAAATACAATGTGGGCGACTTGGTGCGGGTCAGTCGAGCGAGGAACTTTATCGCGAAAGGCTAGGAGGGCGGTTGGACGTTGGAGCTGTTCAAAATTGCAAGAATTTCATTAACACGCCAACCTCCGGTTTACATTTTGAAAGATTTGACAAAGAAGGATATTGACGGTTTTTTTTACTAGGAGGAGCTCTCGCGAGTTAAAAAAGATTTGAACAAAGCGTTTGATATTAAAAAAATTTTAAAAACTAGAGGTAAAGGTCAGGCAAAGGAGTATTTTGTTCATTAGAAAGGATACCCCGACCAATTTAATTCTTGGGTCAGGGTTAGCGCTTTTAAAAATTAAAACAAAAATGAGAGATCAATTTTATATCGTATTGCCTAGCAATAACAGCATGGATTATTTTGCTGAAAACACAACGACCTATTTTGTCACACAGCTACCAGAACAATTACAGCTACACGGTGCGTGGGCAGTTGCCCTTACAGAGATTCAAGTTCCTCTTACGTTTCAGCATATACCGTTAATATTGACCGACAGAATGGTGTTTCTTGAGTATACACCTCAGCATCAAACAATCACCAATAAGCCGCGTGCCGAAGACTCTAGAGCTTCAGCATCGTTTATAAGACCTGATATTTATCAAGATGTCAAAACTCTCATAGATGAAATTAATAGTCTCGACAGTGTAAAAAATCATTTGAAGTTTGAGGTCGAACGTGGAAGCTACGTTAGAGTTTGCCAAATTTGTACACAGTCTGGTTGTAGCCAGCTGGACCACAATTTATCCCTGTCGAAGAGATTAAAGAAAATTCTAGAGTTCAAAATTATAAACTCTCGTATAATCGTCGTTGATAAACCCATAATTAGCGATCGGCCAGCCAATCTGTCCAGTGGTCTACCTACAATGCTGATGCTGTACAGTGACATCTTGGAGCCGTATATGACAGGAGACGTTCAATCGCGCCTATTGAGAGCTGTGTCTCTCAACTTTGATAATTACACATATGGTGGGGTAATGATTAAACATTTCTCATCCTCTATGTACCTACTTTTGCTATTCAATACATTTCGTACGATAGAAATAGATATAAGAGATCTACTTGGCGAACAAATACCATTCGATTACGGTACGTTGACAGCTACACTACCCTTTAAACGTATAGAGTAAAGATGAGTCGCTACGAGGAATACTTTGACACGTAGGTAGGCGGTGGTGGGGTAATGAGTCGGGGTGATGGGGGTATTGGCCGTATCTATGCTGGCTCGCCCTACCAGAAAGGCCATGGTGGCATTGGCTCTTTTCTAGCTGGAATATTCCGTAGGGTTCTCCCACTCCTCATCCGTGAAGCTAAAGCTGTTGGTAAAGAGGCTTTACGTACAGGCATAAATGTTATGACCGATGTTACTAAGCCTAACACACCGCTTAAAGAATCATTACGCAACCGCGTGAGAGAGTCTGGCGAGAGTCTCAAGAGAAAGGCCGAAGAAAAGCTGGATAAATTAATGGAGGGGTCCAGTTATAAAGTGGCCCGGTATATCGAGCCGCCGCAGTTACTTCAGAGCTTGAGCACCGCAAACACCCACTCAAGCGGGAGGAAATAAAGGAAACACAATAAAAAACGTGTCAAGAGGAATAAAAAGACGTCAACAGGACGCGTGATAAAAGAGAAAAGGAAGAAGAAGAAGAGGAAGAGCAGTAATCGATCTACAAGACACATTTTTGGTTAATAAGAATGGGTTTTCTACACACCCAATCGTGCGACTGTCTAAAATCTGAATTACTCCTGTTTGAAATTTCGCCTACTCAGACAACGATTGAGGGTTCGTATTGGGTGCATTATAAGCCTATATCATCATTAACCGATGACTCGCCAATAGAATTTGCAATACCGAGGAATGGCGAGGAGTACATTGATTTGGCTCATACCATGCTCAGTTTACGCGTATCTCTCAGAAGTACTATTGAAGATGTTTTACCCGAGGGTTCCCAGGCTTTAATGAATCGCGCTGCACCTGTCAACAATTTCATGCACTCGCTATTCAATCAAGTCGATGTTTCTTTCAATCCAAAACCTGTGTCACCACCGACTAATGCGTATGCCTACAGAGCATACATCGAGACACTGCTTAATTACGGACCTGCTGCAAAGGTGTCACACTTGACGAGTGTTTTATGGACAGCCGATACAGCTGATAAAATGGAAGACGCGAACAACGAGAATCTCGGTCCGCCGACTTGCAGAAAAATGATACGATAGCCACAGCTCACGTTTAGTACAGGAATGCTGACACTGTCTTTACCGGGAGCGGGGGCTGCTTCGTCAACTGTTTGCAAAACTGCAGTTCTAAGATGCCATTGATATATCACCACCACCAATGTCTCATGCAGAGCGACTGACATTCGTTCCCAATCAGTCGACCAGTAGACACTCAAAGAAGATGGACAGTCAGAGCGAAAGTTGTGAACGTCTACATCTAATATTTAATACCACGCACTATTTAAACAGGTCGTGTACAAAGAGGCTTGTGACTGGCCTACAGTACAGTGACGATTTAGAAGAAACGATCGCCTATCAACCGATAGTATTTCTAAAAGGATTAGACAGCTTCGGTGTCCCATTTGATGCCGGCAATTGGCGTACGTTTAAGAACATCTTCCCAGATATCAACAAATATTTTGCTGGGCATGGCGATGATCTGCGAGATACCAAAGTTTATGGTCGATGGTGGACACTGAGATAGACATTTTGCCACACAGAAAGAGCTATAGAATTGGAGGATGATCGACGTCCACTCACATCGAACGGATCAGTGACTAAAAAACCTAGACGTAGTATTATTATCAAACTGTAGAAAACTATTTAACGAACTTAGAATCTATTAAATACAGTGCGCTTATATTATTTGTAAATACGCTTGATTTTACTATCGATAAGTGTCAATCGCTTCATAACGCGCAGCTACAAATTTTCGAATCTCGTCATCTTAAGGAGGTTATAGATAATGTAAGTAGCGTAGACATTTAAGCATTAAAATAAAAATGTAGAAAAGATGTAGAAGAAAAGCAAAACAATGAGAAGTATAAGGGCATAAGAATTTTATACGACGGCGAATTTATAAATTTATTCTACGAAATGTTATTGTTACAATCTGAAAAGATTTTGGCTGCTGTAAATCTTAGATTAAATAAAACATGAAAACTGTGTGTTTCGACGAATCTAAAAATGTTGTTCATAAAATGTATGTGTGGGAGTATGCATATCGAGCTGCTCGGCGAGGTGAATGGGAGCAGCTTGCTCGCGATCATGAACGTTTTAAAATGCGTATTATGCGATTAAGTAGAATTATCGAACCTATACTTATCTGTAAATTGATGAAGTATTTAAATAATAAATGATGTTAAATTTATATGGAATTGTTAAATTTATAAAACAACCTTTATCACTTACAAATCCCTTTTTTCCATAACAAAAAAAAATAGAAATAAGTTACTTTTTTGCTTTTTTGATTGCTTGTCTTTAATTTTTTTAATCATAATTATATATATATATATTCTAAGAGAGAGAGATCATGTTTCACTTACTATGACGTGTAACTCCACCTCGGTACCTCCGACAGTGGTGGGGTTGGGTAGGTGGTGGGGGTTGGTTATGACGGGCTTAGTGGGTCCATAACTACTTACGTATAAGAAAAGTCACTTATGCTGACATGGACGGACTTATGCAGACACGTCAACATAATGTTAAAATTTTTTCTGTAGTACAACAGTACTTGTGCGGACTCTTCAGTAGTTTAAGGGCACTTGTGCTAAATTTTTTTTACAGTTTTTGATAATTATTTCTGCACTATTAGAAGCGGGCGCCGCAGGCGAACAACTTTGGGAGTCGAGGCCTAGTTCTAGTCGATGCTTATTTCTAGTGTTTTCAAGAGTTCCTTTAAATTGTTGCTCAGTTATTCTAAATTATTATTAATTAGTGATAGGCCAATAAGTGCTGCTGTGCGAAGTGGAAATGCTATGTGTACTTTTGAATTGACTTAAGTAACTGTAGGAACTCCAATGTCCAGGTCCCTGTATCGTGGTAATTTATTTGCAGTTCCAATTGTCTGGCTCCGTCATCGCACGGCTCTCCAGTAGTCGTGATAAAGTATAAATAATTGTCCTTGCGCAAATCAATTTTTCCCTTGTATTTATTGGAGTTATGATTAGCGTGTTTTCGTTATTCTCCGTATTCACTTGCGAAGGCAGTTCTTCCAGTGTTCCCGCCCCTTCGGACTCATTCTCCCGAGACGGGATTAGAGAGCTGTACGGGTCTTCGTTATTTCCTGTATCTTCGCAAGAACCCACCTTCTCGAAATTTTCTCCTTCATTTGCATTCTCCTTTTCTTGCTGCGTGAGACTCATTTATGCTTGTGCGTCTACCTCATGATTTTTTTCTAATTCTTTCACTTTTGGTAGTGTCGTTTGGACGTATTCGTTCTCGACAGGTTGGAGTGGTTTATGACTGCCTTCTGTTGACTTCTGGTGCTTGCGAGGGAGTAAGGCTTTTATTGCTTCTTTGTATTTGTCGCTCACTTGACGTCCCGCTCGTCTTCGAGTGGTCATACCAGCGTCTGGCTGGAGGTTTCTTGAGTCCTCTTTCTCGTGTACGCTTGCTTCTTCAGGGATCGTCAAAACTCTCTCCACTGCATTTCTAGATAGAGTATCTGCCACGTTTAGACGCCCCGGTCTGTATATGATTACGAAATCGTATTCTACAAGCAGCAGTCGTCATCGCATTGCACGCGAGTTGGGATCTTTGTCTGTTTGTAGCCAAACAAGCGGCCGATGGTCGGTTATCAGAAAGAATCGTCTTCCAAAAATATATGGTCTGAAATGTTTAAAGCAGTAGACCAGCACCAGTCCTTCTTTATTGAACGTGTCCCAGCGTTTCTCTACATCCGTTAATAGTTTTGAAACGTATGCGACTGATTGGTCGCTGACGATTTTCCCTTGCGAGAGAATTCCTCCCACAGCATATCCCGATGCCGTCGGTCATGAAATTGTCGTACATACGAATTCCACGTCTAGTTTTAATAAATCTTTTAATGGCTAGAAATTGCTGGATATTCTTTTGATTTTTTGGTTTGGGATAATTATCTACCGCTTCTAATTTGCGCGGATCCGGCTGGACCCCTTGCGCACTTATTAAATGGTCTAAATATGTTACCTCTTGCTTGAAAAATTCGCATTTTTCCGGTTGCAATTTTAGTACTCCTTTGCGTAATCTTAAAAACAAATTTTCCAATCGATTTATGTGTTCATTCAAGGTTCGTGAGTAAAAAATTATATCGTCGATGAAACGGAAAAGTTCCTTATTTAATAAGCCTACGAGTGATATTGTGAGTGCGCGTGAAAATTTTCCAGGCATTGTCCGTAAGCCAAAACTTCCTCGATTAAAATGATATAAACCTCCGTTAGTTACAAATGCGGTTTTATGCCTATCACTTTTATCAATATCTAGTTGATGATACCCTGCAGCTAAGTCGAAAACTGAAAAATATTTAGATCCTCCTAGTTGATCCAAAATATCGTTAATGTTATGTGGAGGGAATTGGTCATCCAACGTTTTTGCATTTAGTTTCCTATAGTCGATTACCATCCAATATCTTTTATTGCCTTGTAAATGCTCTTTTTTGGGTACTAGGAACATGGGCTCGAGTACGATGATATTCAGGGCTCAATTTTCCCCTTTTCTAGCAGTTCGTTTACCTGCTTTTGAATTTCCTCTTTATGTACGGCAGGTAGGCGGTACTGTTTCGATGTTATTGGGATATCGTCCGTGGACGGAATATAAAAAATATAGCTGAAATTTGCTATAAGTTTCTCTATTTCAATTTTTTTCTATAGGCGATGAATGATCTAGACGTAGTAATTCTTTAAT
Organism: Megastigmus dorsalis; assembly: GCA_900490025.1. NCBI lineage: Eukaryota > Metazoa > Arthropoda > Insecta > Hymenoptera > Megastigmidae > Megastigmus > Megastigmus dorsalis. The sequence goes on along the minus strand of UELU01139433.1, from coordinate 8,791 downwards.
CTCTTTTATCCTTCTATTGTCTCCGTATTCTTTAATGCCCAAAATTCTCCTTCTTTCTTTCTCGAATTTTGCAGCCTTATTTTTTAGTAGTTTTTTAATTCTTGTAGTTATTTCCCAGATTTTTTCTATTTCATTTTTGCTAGTTTCACTCGATAAAGAACCCAATGCAATATAGAGTTTTAGTGTATTCAACGCCTGGCATGCGTCCCCTTCTATGCGTGCACATAATTCGTTTTTTAAAATTTTAGGCACGATATTATGGATTAATATTTCCATATCTTTTGCATTCTCATATAACACTCCGTTATTTTTTTTTCCTTTGCTACAGAGTTCTTGTAATAAGCACATTTCTTCGAATAGAGTTTCTTCTTCACCTTTCTCCTTGTTTGTTCTCACTAATTTTAACTTTTAATTTAAATTGTGATATTGGATTTTCCATAGTATTGCATTCCTTGCCCCCTTCTCTGAGAAATTATTGGAGACGGCCTTTGATGCTTTATAGCAGAGATACGTATTACTCTGCGAGTTTGCGAGGCTTTTATTTATAACTCTAGTTTTAGAGTTAAAGATTACAATTTGCTTAGGATTTCCATTTGATTCTTGTTTAATAATATTATTTTTTGATTTAAGTTTTAGCACTAGAGTAGAGTTTTCTTTTAAATCTTGTTTTATAATTTCATTTTTAGATTTAGAAATTTGCATAGAATTTTCTTTTAATTCTTGCTTTATAATTTTTTCACTCGAGTGAGAATTTGATTTAGATTTTGAATTTGAATTTTCTTCCATATTAGTAATTATATTACAATCCGAGGTCGTATTCAGACTAGTATTAAAATTCGAATTCGTAAGGTAATTAGTAATTAATACAGGATTTTCATTTGATTTGGAGATTCAATAATTTGATTTTGATTTGGAACTTGAATTTATATCCAACTTTGATTTTGTTTTGGAGCTTAGTATTATATCTAAATTTGATTTTGATTTAGAACTTGGATTGATATCCGAATTTGACATTGGTTTAGAACTTGGATTTATATCTGAAATTGACTTTGATTTAGAACTTGGATTTATATCTGAATTTGACTTTGATTTAGAACTTGGATTTATATCCGAATTTGATTTTGATTTAAAGTTTGATTTAGAGTTTGATTCCGAAACCGAATTCGCGTCCAAATTTGATTTCGGTTTGTTTTTTGAATCCATTTCAGAATTCGATTTTGATTTTATTTTGAAATCTAAATTTGTTTTTCCATTTGAACCCATTTCAGAGTCCGATTGTGATTGATTTTGAAAATTTAAATTCTTTTCAAAATTTTATTTTTCTTTGAACCCATTTCAGAGTCCGATTTTGACTGATTTTGAAACTATATTTTTAATTTTGTTTCAGAGTTATAATACACTGTGTTTATATTTCTTTCCCTCTCTTCGAACATTTGACCCCTTTCCGAAATTTTAAAGGCTCCTTTGTTCCTGAATTGCGGGTGCGTCCTCAAGGTTTTCAGCTGCGTCGTTTACAGCTTTTAAACAGCACATTTCTGCTCGTTCATTATTTTCTACGAACGAAATTTCTCGTGCTCCGACTACTAGAGTTCTATTTTGATAGTCTATTTTGGCTCCTTGTCGAGCAAAGAAATCGCTGCCTAATAATTCCTCTTCTTTAAACGGAAAATTATTTTCCACAATATGAAATTCTATTAAGAAATTTGGAAATTGTATATTTATTTTATCGAACGTAATTATGCTGTTATTTGTGATCCCTTGTAGTTCTAGAATTCTTTTCTGATTGATTGCTACATTGTTACCTAAATTATTATTTATTTTTAATAAATTTGGCCCTGCGCCTGAGTCGAGGAGTAACAACATTTGTTTATTATTTATTGGATTTTTTAAAGGGATTATTGGCGATTTAATATTTTTACTTAAATGAACATTTCTTTTGATGATGATTGCTGTGGTCAGTGATGATCTCCCCTCTTACGCCCTGTAGACGGGAGCTTTATCCGTTTCCCACTTGCTGATCTCGGATTTGGTTATTAAATTTTATTTTTCTACATTCTTCTAGTATATGCCCTTCCTTTTTGCAATACTTGTGTATTGCCGGTTCGAACTTTTGTTTTTCGTTTCTAGGAAACGTAGCATTTTGTCAATGTACGTATTGGTTATTCTGCTCTGTCGGCGCGAGCACTCCGTAGCGTGGCCACTGAGTCGGCCGTTGTGCGTCTCTAGGCACCGCCCATGCGCCTCTACGTGGGCTTTGTTCGTTCGCGCTGCCAGCATACTGCCCGATTCTCCAGCACTTGAGTGCTGTATGGCCCGGCTTTGTACATATTTGACACACTTCTTGCGGTGTATCATCTATGAAATGGACTTTAGCGATTTGATGCTGATTTTTATTTTCTGTTATAATTTTTATAGTGTCATTTAATTCCTCCGGTTCGTAGCAGGCAAAATCTCTTTCAATTTCTATTGCTTCTGCTGTCGCATCGTCTAAATTTTGTACTGTACCTAACCGCGCTTTAATTACCCAGTGCAGACCTCTTATAAAAATTTTTACTAAATCCTTTTCTAATTGTCTATAATGTTTCCCTGGATTGATTCCTTCTCTTTTCGCGGCTTCTGAAATTTCCAACCCTATGGTCTTCACTCTATTTGAAAAAACTACTACGCTTTCGTCCCTTTTTTGTTTAATTTTAGATAAGTCTCCGTGCAATTTATGTACTGTTTTTGCTGATCCGAAAATACTGTAAAAAAATTTTCCTATTTCTTCTATTGACTCGAATATTTTTTTTGGCGCGCTTTTTAAAGCTTCCCCGAATAATCGTAATTTAATTAACCTAGCTAAATTGGACTCATGCTGTTCGTTAATTATGTTACACGCTTCCCTACATCCGTCTAAAAACTGACTCAGTGGTATATTTACTCCATTGTGTTTGGGAATTAAGTCTAGAGCGTCTTTTATTGAAAGCGGTCTTACTTGACCAAGAGTTGAATTTACTGATCGCGAGTGAAATGTCGATAGTCTCGGCACTGTATGTTTTCCCGAATTTAGGAGCGTGCTAAACGCAGCTGCGTTTTGTAAATTTATTTCTGCCGAAGTAATGGGCATTGTGTTCGTTATTCCTTGTCGCAACGTTTCTTCGAATGATACAAATTTTGTCCTATCTTCCGTTATTTCAGGAGCGAATTTCATTTCTTTTATACTCGCAATTCTTTTTGTCCTGTTTTTTCCAATTATATTCTCTATTATTGATTTTGGATTTATTTTTTGACTAATTAATTCACCAATTGTACTTGTTAAATATTTGTCTCCGCAACACTCAATAATATCGTCCGGATTTACGTCGATTTTTAATACCTCTATAATTGTATCAACTATTTTTTTAGAGCCGCCTTCAAGCTCGTTGCTATTTATTCCACTGTCGTGTCTGTTTTTAAAATAAGCTAACGCGTCTTCAAGTGAGCTGAATTTTATATCCGAATCTATTCTCAAAGCATGCTTTAGTAAAATGCGACCTGCGTCGTTATTAAGTGCATTTTCAGAATTCTTATCAGTATTCATGCTTGCTTAAAAATTATGCAAGATAAATCTTCGCCAATTAAATATTGCACTAACCCGTTTTAAGGAAGGACCTCCACTTGTTACGTCTAGGGAGTGTAACGAAGAGAATAAATGAACTTGTGTTGCACACAGCTAAATGACGCGTCAGTGACGGAAAACTGATTTTGAAAATAAGAGTTTCCCCAGTTTGCGTCAAGCGCATGAATGGGCGACAATAATTTCATAGGCGTAGATTAGTAAACGGTTTAATTGGAAATTATAATGCGCAGGGCGCGTAGCTTACTTTGATTTGCTCGTAGGAAGTAGAGTGAGAGTGATGTCTCCAGATGTCTTCTCAATGCCGCTGTAGACCCTCGTTCTGCTGTGTGGGTGTAGCTTGCAGAGAGCGAATGGTCTTTCATTTGCAAATAACTATAATCACTACTTTATTACTACTTCAAAATTGGTTACAATAATTCGTTACAATGAGTTAGTTTCAATAAATCGCGATCAATACAGAGTCAAAGTGAATATAAAATGTCTAACCGCGTGTTACAATTTCTTAGAGCGAGTAGCGCGGAGACGACATGATACTTCCAAAAACGGGAATCGATAAGAGAGAGCTCCTTGTTACGTCTCTTTTTTTATACTTCTCCAGGTCGGATACTTTGAGGGAGGTAACATAAATGTGGAACTTCGGGGAAAGGGAAGGGTGAATTTAAATAGAGGCTCCGGGTATGCGAAGGCACAAAGATCCTGATTAGTCATTCTAAAGTTCTGACCATATATGACTTATTAGTCTTGTTGTGTTCGTTGGAAATGTAAATGATATCCGGTGTCAGCGTATTTTCCTCTGTACTCGAACTGACATACATAATTAGTCTTACAGCGCTCGGCTATAAATTTTATGCTTGATACTTGCGCCGGCGGATCAAAGAAGTATGTCTTTCTTTGTCCTGGCTGAAACTGTAGGTGAGAAGAAGTTGTTCAGGGAATTGTCCTGTGAGGAGGTAGAGACGGTAGAGTGTATGGCAGTTGGTACGGCAGTGACCGTCCTTGTCAGCTGTTGGCATCTCAGTTGAGATGAAGAAGGTGGCGTTGCGTCTTTCAATTAGTTACGCAAGACGCGACATACTCTTCCTTTATTTTTGTCCGGCGATGTTAAAATACTATGTGCTGACTCTAAACTTTGTGCTTTCTTAGCCTCCCACTCAGTGCAACCGAATTCTCTCATTAAATCTCTACAACTCCAAAATTTCGGGGCAAGAGTGAGCAATAAAATTCTTTCTTGTTTAGTCTTTGATTCTAAAAATTTTTCTTTTTTTTGATTAAGAACTATAATTCCTGCTTTGTAATAATCATCTTTGCAATTATTTGACTCATTTTTTACTTAAGTTTTCAATTTATAAATTTCTATTTTACATTTCAGACAAATTTTTGCTTCCGTAGCTATGCTAGGATATATTTCTCTTAAAGATTGTGAGAAGTTCATTAACTTTCCTCTTTCGAGATGATTTTTAATCCATAAAGGATTCGCACATTTGAATTTGCGAAATGAATCCATACTGACTAAAAACAATGTACTGAATTAATGTACAACAATGTACTGAAAACTATCAATTATTGACTGCTGCTTAATGAATATATGAAGTATTGCGAAAAATTCGCGGATGTGATTCAACAAAATTTAGGCTCTCTATTAATTTCGGGTGAAAAAATTCTTGTGGATAATCCCTGTAGCCATCTATCGATTACAACTAATGCTTTATAATAACATTACGGCTGCATGCGGCCGCGCGGCCGGCTATAGTCTTGTGGCTCGCGCTAGTTTGTCGCCGCGGGTATGTGTTCACGATTTAATTCCTTGAAAATATCAAAAAAGTTCTGTCTGGAAAATAGCTATTTCGGTGTAAAAAAACCTGATCTTTCGATCTAGGCTATTAAAAAAAATATTAAAAATACACTTTTCGAGATATAACATGTTTTATATTTTCTCAAGGTTAAAACGAGAAAATTATTTTTAAAAAAATGTCACTACAAGAAAGCTGAGAAAAAAATACATCGAAAACATATACGAACTTTATCGATAGATACATTTTCATACCGCAGGAACCCGGTCAAAAGGTGAAGTTTTGGGCGCCCGCTTACCGGCCTGGGAGGTTTGGCGCGAAACGCCCCATATATATTGTCACGAATTCGCGAGAAAATTTCATATTTGCTCGATAATTCGATGTCACGCTCTATCCGACGGCGCGTATGCTGAAGGAACCGCGAGCGGGATAGCGAGTGTGGCGCGTGTCCCGAGAAAGATAGAGAGAGAGAGAGTTAATTAGGCTGAGATAGACGGCCCAATAGACGAATTAGATCGCGCCGGCAGATCGTTTTCCGCCGCGAAAGGGAGAAAGAGCGCGATAGCGAGAGGGTGGTCACATCAAGCGCAACAAAGAGTAAGCACTCGAAGTACTGAGCAAAACGGCTTGCAAGCGGCAATATATACAGCGTGCAAGCGGCAAGCCGTGTACGAGTGTGCGTCTGTGTGTGATTCGCGGCCGTTTCCCGCGTTTTGCCAGCCTTCTCGGTTCGCAACTTCTGTTAACTTTGTATAAAATATTTGATGATTTGTAATAGAGAATATACGAAATACTAATCGATTCATGTCGTTCTTATTTATGCGATATTAACTGAATTCTTCCCCTAAATTTCCCGCGATTACCGCCGCCTCCGCAGGCACAGTAGAAAAGCGTTTCTACTGTGCATTAAATCTGAGCAGCAAGATTTTCGAGCATTGCACGGTGCTCGCAAGCACTATTTCTGAACAACGGAAAACGAGACTCTTCAAGAGAGTCACGTGTTTGTGATCGAGAATTGTTGGAGTCTGCCCAGTGTCAAATCACCGTTCGATTTTGACGCTGCAACGTGTATGCAGACGCAAGTACGTTCTCGCCAAGATAAAAACAGCCCCGTTACAATATATACAGCGTGCACTATATGGACTGTAACCTATAAATAATATGTACAGAGCAGCCGCATGTAAGTTTCGCATACGTAAACAAATGACAGATGATCGTGTGACGGACTCCACGTGACGTATTCTAAATGACGTTACAGTTTTTTCATGCTAGACCCCCAAGCTCCAACCCGCGAAAAGGAACTTCGTTCCAAGAATATGTGATCAAGTAAACTTGTCTTCCTGCATAAGGTAAAGTATCCTATACCTGGACTGATTTTGAACACGATAATGAATAAACCAGGTTTTGAGAACAAATAAGTGAAATGTTTAGAACTATTACTCTCATTATTGATTTGTTGTCTACTTTACCAATTTATGCAAAAAGAAATTAATTTTCAAGCTTATTTATATTAAAAAAGTAAGTTTAAAAAATTTGTGCTAGACAATATAATTATGTGTGTTCCGCTGTAGGGTATTACTTACTAAGTGGAATGTAAACCTGGACAACTATTTGGCTATCACATATAATCTCGAAATTTATTATTTGATATTCTTGTAAAATGGAGACACACATTAATACTAAATCGACTTAATTGAAATCGACTAATTCGACATACTTAATAGCATAAGCAATTCTAATGAATCGATTTCTTTATCATATCCATATGTAATTGTAGTGTTTTACTTTTACTCAGGTAACGGTCACAACTTTCAGTATGACCAGCCATCGGGTAAGGTAAAGTACCCAATAGTGGAACAAACTGAAAATTGGGACCAGTACCTGGACAACAGTAAAACACTACTATTACATGTGAATATGAAAAAGAAATCAGTTCAATCGCATTGTTTATGCTTTTAACTATATGATTAAGTTCATTTTGTGTTAATTTGTGTCTTCAATTTACTAGAATACGAATTAAAAAATTTTGAGGTTATGTGTGATAGCCAAACCATTGTCCCAGATTACATCCTACTTAAACGTCAATACCCATAGTGGGACACATTTAATTTATATTATCCAAGTTTAGGGTCCAAGCACTGTCCCGGTAATGCTCCCAATTCAGTATAGGCTGAAAAGTTGTACAAAGTTTCATTAGTTAGTTTAAGTATAATAATATCATGTGGTTTTTTTTTAATGCAATAAAAATTATTTCTACTATTTGAAAGGTTAGTCAAACCAATAAAATCAATACCGTATAATACAGACTTAATTTTATTTAAATTTAAAGATTTTTTGTTTGTTGAAAATTATGTGTATTTGATCTAGTACTTTAAAGAGCATAAAAATAATTTTTAGACTTACAGAAAACTGACTTGACTTAATTTTGTCACATATAGCTCCATGCTCAGCCTCCTGGTCCGTAAAAGCGATGACAGTATTATTAGTGATGCCCACACCAAACAGTCGTATGACAGCATTTTTTTCAGCAAGAATTTGAGGTGTGCCTTCATCATCGTGATGTAGTTTATCAGCTAATTCTACTAGTAAACCTTCTATTCGCAATTCGCGCGAATCAGAACTGGCTAATTCTCGACGATGTCTTAAACGCTTCCTTAAATAAGACAAAAAACAAATTATTTAATGACAAACTTAATTGCTGTAACAAATTCTACTACTTTACTAGGATTAACAGTACCGATTTTTTACAATGTCGGTAGCTGAGCATTTAAGCATGAAGAAATTTGATTAGTTTAAACGTTAATAATACGAACGAAATCAAGTCAGATAGCTAATACCAAAATGATCACCATTTTCTTTGAAGTACTTGTCATTTCTTTTTATACATGCGCAGTCCCACCCCTGTTTCTCTTTCCCAATTCAAAATAATACTAGCTGTAATTCCAGCTGCGATTCCATCTGAGAAAATTTGAATAATTTAGCTTAATTCGACAGTCAAAGTGCTATCATATAGATAACACCTATGTGAACTACAATATTTGGGCAACTTCAACAAAACTTTTAACTTTTCGGGTTTTATAAAATCAAAATTTTTTTTTAGGTACATACTTGAAACTTTTTTTTGTATTTCTTAGTTCATAAGTAATGTGACGGGCACACGATCTGCGCTTTGCGCTTTTTTTTCCGCGATACACGTCCGCATAAACTTTATCAGTAAAGAGTTCGGACTCGATAGATAGCTTGCAATATCGCGTATGAGCTTTCGCGTGATTCGCGATTTAGTCTTTTATTCGACTCGCAACGGTAAACTATACAGCCACGTAATGGGCTGCATAATTTCCAAGAGTCGTATTTTGTTTTTTAGATTAACTTGAATTATAATCTTAATCGCTAGGAAAACTAT
>UELU01139426.1:523-22358 GCA_900490025.1 Megastigmus dorsalis | reverse complement strand
GATATCCTCTGAATCTTCTCTTTCATCAATTGGCGATTCATGTATAGGTTTTGTAACACTTTCAACGTGAGCGTAATTAATTTGCGACTTGTTACTACTATTAACTCCATACAAATTTGTATTACAAAAATAACAATCTTCTTTCCCACAAGGTTCCTTCCACATGGTAGGCGCTTTCATTTATACTTCAATATTACCATTTTTACCAATTTGTAGCATTTTCCTACATAAGGTGCATATGATTTTAGGAACCCAATCAATTTCATCATTTTTCATTTCTAAGTCCAACATTTTCTCATACTGCTTTTTAATATTTTGACTGATTTTTCTTCTATTTTTTGGGGTCTCACACTTGCTACAAATGTAACAAAAACTATCCTCTCCCTCACACTTGCTACATTTGTATATATATGAATCGCCAATTGATGAAAGAGGAAGATTCAGAGAATATCTGCACAAGTGAAAGTATGGATGTTAAGCAAAATTTAGAAAGACATGATAAAGATGAATCGTAGGCTGAAACAAAATACTAATGAAGCTGGAAAAATTAATGTTTCTTGCTACCGAGACAGAGATAAGGAATATCGTGATTATTTCGCTTACGATGAAGAATTTTCCTTAGTGTACTGCAAAGATATAGTTGAGTTGATGAATCGCTTTAAACATGGATGTTACAAACCCAACGAGTGGAGATTGTTCATCGATTCGTCGAAGAGAAGCTTAAAAGCTGTTCTATTACACAATACAAATGTTTATGCAGCCATTCCCATAGGATATTCGGTAATACTGTACGAAAGGTACTGTAACATGGAAGTAATATTAAACCAAATAAAATACAATGATCATAAATGGCAAATATGTGTGGATCTTAAAATCATAACAGTACTTTTAGGGCAACAATCGGAATTCACAAAATATCCGTGCTATTTATGTGAATGGGATAGTAGGAATAGAAACAATCATTACATAAAGAGTCTCTGGCCCCTAAGAAAAACGTTCGGGTTCTAAGAATATAAAAGAAAAGCCACTCGTCAATCCATCAAAAATTCTAATACCACCTCTGCACATTAAATTGGGACTTATGAAACAATGGGTAAAATCTTTAGACAAACATGGTAACTGCTTTAAGTATCTGCGAAGTCAGTTTCCCAAATTAAGTGATGCTAAAGTAAATGAAGGAATTTCCGATGGCCCTCAGATTCGTAGGATGATAAATGATAAAATTTTTGTTACGAAAATGAATCCTACAGGGAAAGAAGCATGGTTACGTTTCAAGGAGGTAATTAACAATTTTCTTGGAAATCATAAGAGCCAAAGTTACCAACAAATAGTATTAAATTTAGTAAATAGTTACAAAAATCCAGGCTGCTTAATGAATCTAAAATTACACTTTTTATATTCCCATATAGATGAGTTTCCAGAAAACCTAGGTGATTACAGCGAAGAGCAGGGAGAGAGATTTCACCAAGATATGAAGGAAATGGAGCGTAGGTACCAAGGAAGATGGGACATAAATATGTTAGCAGATTACTGTTGGTCGTTGAAACGAGATCTACCATCAACATCGAAAAACCGGAAGCGTAATCCAATTCGTAGATCATTTGACAATAAAATAGTTCGTTACCATAAAAAAGAGTAATGGGGCTTGAAATTTTTATGGGTATTTTATTGAATTGCATATACTTCTAACAAATTTGAATGTACCTAACTAAAGGTTTAGGGTTTAGGATTTAAGGGTTTAAGCGTTTAGGGTTGGGTTTAAGGGTTTAAGAGTTTAAGGGCTTAGGGTTTAGAATTCAATGCATTTTTTTGACGTTTCCGGCCACTGTGCCATGGGGTCAAATGTACCACGGATTCGGATTCAGCGACCCCAAAAACATATGTATGTACTGTTAAACCTTGGTTGCTGCTAATTTTGTACATTTGACCTTGACATGATCTTGACCCTGAGATGATGGGGTCAAACGGTCCACGGATTCGGATTCAGCGACCCAAAAAACATATGTCTGTACTGTTAAATCTTGGTTACCACTAATTTTGTACATTTGACTTTGAAATGACCTTGACCATGATCCGATGGGGTTAAACTGATCCCGGATTCGGAATCAGCGACCCAAAAAACATATGTATGTACTGTTAAATCTTGGTTACCACTAATTTTGTTCATTTGACCTTGAAATGACCTTGACCATGATCCGATGGGGTTAAACTGATCCTGGATTCGGAATCAGCGACCTTAAAAACATATAACTACCATAGTCAAGTTTTTGAGACTTTTAATTTTTTTTTGTGGGGCTGTGTTATTAGTCCCAGAGCTTGCTATCGCAGCGCACGAGAGTCTGGAGAGCCTTGTTAATTCCAATGCACGTGAAACAAACATTATTTTTTCACCCAGGAGATAAACTAGCATTTTATCCATCTAAAAAACGAGGTCTAAAATTTAATCGTCCGCTTTCTGAATTTATAATAATAATTAAAATTATTACTCACAACAACAATTTGACTAGCAAAATTTCATGAAATACATTATTCTTTAATATGATTCCGTGATATTTCGTTTCGAATTAAATTAATTTCTAAAATATTGATTAATTACGTGATCGAATTAGTTTTCGTTATTTTTTCTCAATATTTCTGATAGTTTGTACAAATTACATTGTTGTTTCTTCGAAATAATATTGAATTAAATTAATTAAGTCCATTAAAGAATTAATTCATTCAGTATTTAATCCATCTTAGATTCAAAAGAACTGATATCCGTTTATGTACAAGTTAATAAAGTTTTTGGCTGTTACTATGAGCAATCTTAGATTTAAATGCTTTCATAATTCATATCTACTTATTGAATGTACGTTTGTATTTAGATAGTTGCATTATACTAAATAAAAAGTAGTTTCTGCGAAGCGCTAAACGTTATTTTAAAATAAATAATTGACTATAAACTGCCAACCATGCAGTCGGCCGATCGAACTTTTTTCGCAAAGCCTGCCCACCTGGTGCTAAGCCTCCTGCGATAGCTCTTTCCTGATTGGCCCGCTCGGTTAATTTTCAATCGATGATTACTCAATGAATATTGATCAGATCAAAAAGTTACAATAGGATTTTTGTCTTAGAATTTTCCGCTTTATCCAATGCCGTAGAGCCTGTCCTACTTCGCTTTAATAATCCTTCAATAAACCTGTATACCGTATAATATGAACATCAAAGTAATAATAATGATTTAGAAAAATTGCAACGTTTTAGATGCTAATACTATTTCATTATTATATGTTATTTCTTATGAGATGTAATATTTCGATCTATCTCTTTTTACAAAACTTAGGATAGTTCATAATTGTATTTCATAGTGACAGTCGAATATTGTATATAAAACTTTCAAATACTTATAGATACCAAATGCATTATTTTAGAGCAATCATATCTGCATTTGTTACTTGAGAATGGCTTTGACTATTAAATGATTTTTATTTATAAATATTTAATTTTCATGATAAACACATAATATATAAAAACTGTCACTTTGAAATTAAAATAAAAACCAATTTAAGTATTATGAAAGGAATATTCGAACAACATAGATCACCCGATATCGCCAATGTACTAAGTAAAAGCTAGTGAATATTTCATATGTAATAACGAATGTAATAATTTTAGAAAATGAATTAACATTAGAAATATATTTGAAAGTATTAGCATTCGCAATTTATCAAATTATAATTTTTTTTAAACGTAAAAGGTATATCTGAAAGTGATAGCTTAAATTTATATATCATGTTAAGGGGAAGCAGTAGCGATAAACGAGCTTTTTCTTTCACTGATATCTTTTTCTATTTACAACGCAAATTAATATTTGTACTTGAGCGGCGTAGTGCTCGATACAACGAATCGTCCTGTGCTTGCTAAAGTCGATCTGATTTGTCGTTTTTCCTATTAATTGTAACCAGTAAGACGCGTTTACGCATTGACAGCTAACCTCAAAATTACGATTATATCTACATGTGTTTATAACTTTTAATATTTATTATTTTGCGAAATATCTGGACTTGACCGGCGTAGTACTCGTTGCTATTAATCATTTTGTGCAAGATGGGGCTTATGTGATTTATCGTTTTTTACATTAACTGGAACATAGAAATAGATCGAACAGCCCGAGGAGGGGGGACGCTACTGCTTCCCCTTAAATTATATTTAGAATGCACTATCTAACTTTTACATTTGCATTTAGCTGCTGTAGAATGCTGGACTGTCGAGACTATCCGGTGTATGCAACTATCATGTATATTCAACTTAGAAAGATGAACCCAAAATCTATTTTAAAATATATAATGTAATGATATTATATAATATAATAATATAATATTATAAATGTAATATTTCTATAAAGTTGGTCATATAGAAATAGGTGAATAATATATTTATTTTGCATGATTGTTTAGTAGTTATTTTATAAAATTTAGATATTCGCTTTACGACCACGTTATTGATTACACAAATTTTTAAATTTGTGAATGTCTTTACTGTATTGACATAGTGCATTTTTTCATAATGTACATCTTTATGTAAAAGATGCTGTGTTCTTCATGCAATGGACATGACTAAGCAGTAAAAGAAATTCTTGTAGAGAGAATGAACTAATTTATATTGCATGATTGTTTAGTAGTTATTTTATAATATTCAGACAATCGCTTTACGACCGCGTCGTTGATTGCAAAAATTTTTAATGAACCGACGTCTATGAAATAAACAACATCAGAAACAATACAAAAAACAAATCAAGCCACTCGTCACTATACCAGGTGCAAATGCACATAAAAAATTGGTTTTTAAGCGTCCTACTGCATCTGTAGAATAGTGTGCTTTTGCATTAACTTTCGATCCCTAATGTTTTTGAAAAAGTCAAAAATTGCCCTAGACATCAAAATGTAAAAGAAGTATATACCTATATGTTTAAATATGATATTATAAAGTATCGCGGAAAAAACTTTGCAAAATTATGACAGTGAGTTCATAGTAGCGAATGCTCCAGCATAATCTGACTGAATCTTAGGCTCCCGTGCTATCGTGAGAGACCCCAGGACTGATAAAAAGCTATACAGGGTGATGAAAAAATATGAAAACCCCAGAAAATTTTAAACGATGGTTACTGAAATAAAAAACTTATGGTCACATCTTAAGTAATTTTATAAATAATATTTAAATAATATTTATCAGGAAATTGAATGGTGACCTTAGATTTGACCTTGAAACTCACCTACAAAGTAATTTTAAGGGCAACTTTTATTTTTTAAATGGGAACCCCTATTTATGACATGAGCAATCGAAAGAGCGGGAAATTCTACGTTCAGATATGTATTAAGGTCTAATGTGAACGTGACCTCAGCGGGTTAAATGGAGGTCAAGTCTATACTAGTTTGAAAATCACTAATAATTTTAGAGGATGGTTACTGAAATAAAAAACTTAAGGTTAGGTCTTAAGTAATATTTATCAGGAAATTGAATGGTGACCTTAGATTTGACCTTGAAACTCATCTACAAAGTAATTTTAAGGTCAACTTTTATTTTTTAAATGGGAATCCCTATATTTGACATGAGCAATCGAAAGAGCGGGAAATTCTACGTTCAGATATGTATTGAGGTCTAAGGTCAACATTACTTCAACGGGTAAAATAGGTGAAGCTTAGGCTAGTATGAAAATCCCGGAAAATCTTGCAGGATTAGTGATTAATATAAAATTTCAATTTTTTCAAAGTCAGAATCCTCGTTTTAGCGTTTCCCAAGTTTTAAGTTTTTTTCTAATATTTTTGAGTGTTAAAAAGCGGCTAGCTAGTTGTCTAGTGTTTAAGCTATCTATTTCTGAAAGTTAAATTTTTAATAAATATTCTTACGTTTTTATTGTCTTATATTCTTATGTTTTATTAAAAAGCGGCTAGCTAGTTGTCTAGTGTTTAAGCTATCTATTTCTGAAAATTAAATTTTTAATAAATATTCTTACGTTTTTATAGTCGAAACATTTACTATAATGTAGATAGTTTTTTTGCATTCTATTTGTCTCCGCAGTTTCTTGGTCAGTCTTCTTCACGAACTAAAGAAAACTAACTTTATTTTACTTATTCTGTTGATCGGAAAAATTTACTTTTATTTTATTAAATTTATAAATTATTTAACTGTAAATTTTTCTTTAATAAAAATGTTACGCTTGGCAGAGAGAAAGTATCTCGCTTTTGATGATAAGGGGTTGGGGCGATCGACAATGATCATACAATGATGTAACAGCTATTTTTAATCAAACTTTTCGTAATGGAGTAATCCCTTGTCAAAATCAACTTACTTTTTGTGTACGGTTCTTTCAACGATACGGCTGCTTGAACTTGCTTGCGTACATTATACCCGTGCAGAGTAACCGCCGATTACAAGTACCATTGGGACAGAGTCGCACACACGAAAACGATTTGTTCTTTACTTCTCCAGTTTCTCCTGTGACTTGATTCACATATTTAGAGTACATATAGTACGTGTGCAGGTGCACACTAGTGCACATAATGGTTGTTACACATATTACAGTTTGAGGAATGTCATGATAGCTGTTGCAGTGCGCACTTGGTAAGGACTTGTACTTTAGTGTTCTCACATTATTACTATAAATAAACATTCGCATATATACACTACTCAACACTGCAACATACTGCGATCGTATACCAGCAAAACAACAAACAATAACGCATAAACACTTTCGCGTACAAAAGCATATCTTGAAGCTCCATAGCCCTCTTTAGCGAAAACACGTATACCCTTGTACTGCACCAGGCAGCCTTCAATTCATACCCTTGCAGCCTCTATGTTGTAGCACCCAAGCGCTCCCACGCAGACGAGCGCATAAGCTAAGGCACCAGAGCTTTTCTGCTCATACTATAGCGCAGCCTGGACAGCCCTAGTGTGCCTTTCGGTTGCCCTCAGACAGCGGAATACATAATTCATAGCGGATACATATTAGCGTGCTCACGCTTACATGCGAAAAGGTAATTAATTTTGCAACTGCTTTAAAGCTAATTATATCAAAAAGTTACGGTCCTGTCGAAATGAGCCTTAGATATTCGGATAGTGCATATTTTTTTTACAAATTTAGAAAATGCTGGCGCTGAATGTCAGCCCAAATCATTATTTATTAAAAAACCATTAAGGCCAATATTTATAAACAAATGCAATTTTTCGAATACTAGAGAAGTTACAGATCTGAGTTTTGGCACGCACTTTAACACCTTTTTCCCCACCCAATAGTACACGAGGCCAGCTTAGTGATCCATGAGTTCTCTAGACTCCTCATGTGCAGATCCTCGGCGCGCGACAGCCCTAGGTTACGATTAGGCTATCTAAGAACGTGCGAGCTTTTTGGGCTGGATTGTGCGAGGTCAACTTGGTGGTGCACAATAGATCCAGACTCTGCGAGAGGCAACTTACGATTACCCGAGAGCTCTGTGACCTATACGAGGCTAGTTCAGTATCGTGCGGAAGCCAGTGATGATAGCTGTAGCCGAATTCGGCTACTTTTATCATCACTGGCTTCCGCACGATACCGAACTAGCCTCGTATAGGTCACAGAGCTCTCGGGTAATCGTAAGTTGCCTCTCGCAGAGTCTGGATCTATTGTGCACCACCAAGTTGACCTCGCACAATCCAGCCCAAAAAGCTCGCACGTTCTTAGATAGCCTAATCGTAACCTAGGGCTGTCGCGCGCCGAGGATCCGCACATGAGGAGTCTAGAGAACTCATGGATCACTAAGCTGGCCTCGTGTACTATTGGGTGGGGAAAAAGGTGTTAAAGTGCGTGCCAAAACTGCTGCGAGAAGCAGTACCCCCCACTACCTTTATTTTTCGGTACTGCTTCTCGCAGCGGGTAAGGCTGTACAGAGTCTGCTATAGTATGAGCATATAGTATGAGATAAAAAAGGTCTAGTACCTTAGTTTATGTGCACGTCGGCGTGGAGTGCTAGGGTGCTACAACAAAGAGGCTATACGGGATATGAATTAAAGGCTGCCTTGTGCAGTACAAGGGTACACGTGTTTTCGCTAAGGAGAGCTATGGACCTTCAGGATATGCTTTCGTACATGAAAGTGTTTACGCGTAAATGTTTGTTGTCTTGCAGGTATACGATCGCAGTATGTTGCAGTGTTGAGTAGTGTATATATGCGAATGTTTATTTATAGCAATAATGTGAGAGCACTAAAGTACAAGCCCTTACCAAGCGCTCACTGCACCATGTATCATGACATTCCTCAAACTGTAATATGTGTAACGACCATTATGTGCCCTAGTGTGCACCTGCAGACGTACTGTATGTACTCTAAATATGTGAATCAAGTCACAGGAGAGACTGGAGACATAAAGAACAAGTCGTTTTCGTGTGTGCCACTCTGTCGCAATGGTACTTGTAATCTGCGGTTACTCTATACGAGTGTAATGTATGCAAGCAAGTTCAAGCAGCTGTATCGTTGAAAGAAACGTGCACTCGGGAAAATTTTGTGCGGTGCCCTCGCAATAGATCTGCGATTCGACAGAAACGAGCCGTCATGTAAATGTACAAGCATTCACACCTCTAGGGACTGTGGGTTGAGACTGTATATAGCTCTCTAACAGTCCTGGGGACTCTTGCGATAGCACGGGAGCCTAAGATTCGGCCAAATTATGCTGGAGCATTCGCTACTATGAACACACCGTGAAAGTTAGAGTTGAGTGTAGGTTCTCATAAAATTTACAATACTTATTTTCTTTATATTTGAACACGAAATTTCTACATTTTTTCAGATTTATGGAGTTACTATTTACCTTTTTTATACTCCTGTGTGTCTTTCGTCGGCGTTGTTTTGCTATTACGTGAGTTATTTTATGTCTAAAAGATTAAAACTTTTATTTCTACATGATTCTAGTTTGATTTTCGAGTAGAAAATTGTTTTTGTAACAAATATTTGTATTTTTAGTTTGTACACCGGTAGGTTTTGTCAGATTATTTGGGGTCGTAGGTTTATTCCTCGTTAAACCTCAGTTTCTCAAAAATTTGGACGATGAGTTTTTCGCTTACAGATTAGAAGAGGAGTGCATTAAGCGAAGGTAATTGTTGTACTGATTGCTAAAATAATGAATTGTTGAAAGAATAATTTGGATATAGCTATTTGTAAAAGAAAACAAAGAATAATTAATGTAAAACCGTTACTAGAATAAAAGAAGACCAAAAATTAATTACTCTTATAGACTTGAAAGAAGTTTTTTTAAGAACTTGTAAATTTGTTGTCATTAATAAAAATATGCAATAAAAGCAAGCTTACAATCGCTAATTTCTATCTAATCAATTTCTTTTAGCTTCAATATACCGTTTGTAAATTTAAATCAATGTTTTTTCATAACGGTACTAGAGATTATGTTAAAGGTGTTAAAGGACTCAATTGATTGTCAAAGAACAAATAGATTAATACTGCAACTTTCGATGGTCTAGTATGCATATACCATCCTTATCAGGCAAAAGAACTCTGTACATCGATTAAGAATTTACATATTAAAAAAAATATGGTAACAAAAATTTTTTTATAAATATACTATACAATTATTAAATTATTTTTACACACCTTATAAATAGTTTTTTTACGTGTTGTAAATTATTTTGCAAACATAGTTAACATTTTATGAATGAAGAAAACTGCAAAAACAATTGACTATATTGAACATTATTTATAACTAATTAATCGATTAAAAACGCGGAAAAAAAAACAACTCACAACCTCAACTCTCACACCACTTTTTCGTAATTTTCCGAACCTCGCGACAAGCATAAAGTATGTATGCATTGTCGTGTACGTATCGCGAGGCCCGGGAGAGAACTAAAGTGGAAGTTTTTAAATTCACACAATAATAATATAAATTGGAAAGCAAAGTATTATGAAGTGTGTATACGGCAAGTCTCTGGGAGAAGAGGAAGAGGAACTCTTAGGTCATTGTACTATTCTCTAGCACATACGAGTTAATATCGAAATGTTTTCTGTATATAAACCAAATTTTAATAAGAAGTATCCAAGTAGTTATAATCCAGAGCGCTTGATTAAATTAAAAGTGTCTTTATATATATTTTTCAAAAAATTTGTATCTTCATACGGTTGAGAGTATTATTATGGTAGAAAATATTCATAATCTCTGAAAACTCTCTCTTGCACACGCTTTTTTCCTGGTCCATAATTCCCACTTTATCAAAATCAATATTGTGTTTTGTATGTGAAACGTGAAGTGCCAGGGCAGACCTATATGAAACATTACTCAAATCTGTCATATGCTCATTTCTACGTTTTTTAATTTCCTTTTTGTAGTGCCAATATATATCGAGTCATAATCTGAACAATTAATTTTGTAAACTACGTTGTTTTTTCCAATGGATCTAAGGAATCTTTACCCAGTCTTATAATTCTATTGAATTTATTAATGGTTTTGTTAATAATGCCAACATTATACTTCCGTAAAACGTGGTTAATGTGTTATGTAAGTGATTTAATAAAAGGTAAACCTATATTACATTTTGGTCGTTCTTTATTAACATTATTATCAGAATACAAAATATTATAGATCCTGTAGTATCTTTACATTATTCAATAATTAATGACAATACTGAACTTGGTTTAACTAATATTTATTGAGGATAACTAATTACAGAATAGAATTAAAGGCACGCTTCGCAACATTCGTACTACCACGTCGACGTCACGACTTGCTCTGTCTAGACGGCGCTGTGCTCAGCGCTCTCTCATTGCACACCAACACTCTCATATACTACAACTCTCCCTCCTCTTTTAAATTGTTGCTTTATTAAGACGCGGAGAACGTCGCAGATGTAACTTACCTTTTGGTATCATGTGATCAACGTGTCGTTTCTTTATGGTATTGTTTTTGTCTTTGACAATGTACGTAGATGAAGAAGTTTGTTTTACAATATCTCCATCCGTGTTTTTATCTGACGTAACACCATAATTATCAATAATTTGCGCTCTTCGATTTTGCTCTACACTCTCGCTCACGTTCGGACGTAACAGATCAAACCTCGTACTCGATTCTCGTTTATACATTAAATAAGCAGGGCTTCTGCGTGTAGTACAGTGTTCAATGCTTCTGTAATCGAACAGGAACATGTTAATTGCGTTTTCGACGATCTCTCCGCCTTTTACAATCTTTTTCATCTTATCTATAAATGTTTGAACAAGATTTTCCGCTGCTCCGTTTATGTCAAGGTGATGTGGAGGACTAAAAGAGTGTTTTACTCCATTTCTGGTTAAGAATGTAGAAAATTCTTCGCTTCTAAATTGTGGGCCGCTGTCGGTTACACAATGTAATGGTAATCCGTATCTTGCGAGCAATGTTTTGAATACTTCTATCAGCTTGTAGGCTTTAGTATTATTGTGGAATGAAATTATTTCTGGCTATTTAGAGTAGGCATCTATTTATTAATAAATACATTTTTTCCGAATAACTCTGCGAAATCACAATGAATCCTTCCCCATGCTTTATCTGGATATAGCCTTACAGTTAACGGAGTATGAGGTGGTTTTTTTCTAGCTATTAAACAGATGTTTTATTATTTTTTATTATTATGTCGCATTCGTTTACTAGGTTTTCTATGTCGCGATCAATGTATGGCCACCAGACGTATCAGCGAGCAAACATTTTGATTTTCACAATTCCCATATGTGTTGCATGTAATTCGCTGAGAATTGTTTTTCTCATTTTTTCTGGTATCACAGCTCTTAGTCCCCAAAAAAGACATCCTTTCTCTGCAGTCAATTCTAATCTATTATAATAATTATTATATGTTGTAACTAGTTCACCAAAAGTTCATACCTGAAAAACACAAATATTGATTATTATTATTTATTTTTATTAGTTAATTTTAATAATTACTATTTTTTTTTATACTATACCAAAGAACCAAAGATCATTAGAAAAACCTAAAATCAAAAATAAAAAGGAATTATTATAAATTTATACTTAATATCTATGAATTAACAATTAGTATGACGAACTAAGAATAATGATTTCACGCTTTAGTATATTACCTTGAAATTACTATTTAAACTTTCGCGACAACAACAAGGTCACCAGACCGGTCACATAACCAGGTATCAGGACGATGCAATTACCAGTTTCATACTTCCGCGCCAGACGCAGAACCTATGCGCATCCACGGCGAAACAATCCTGGCAACTTGATGGTCCCGAACCATGGGCAGCAAAATAAGATCGCAGCATCACGTCTGGACCGAAATCTAAGAAAGGAAAAGAAACATGAGTTAATAACCGCAAGAAGATGATTATACAATAGCAGAAGCAAGAGAGAAGAATAGAATTATGCATACATAAAATTAGAACCACAACCAAACGGTAGCAAAGGCTACCAACCGAGACAAAACTATAGGACACACACACATACAATATCTGGAAAGAAAAAACACTAAAAAACCACGACACCAAACAAAACATGCACACCACATAACCTAAAAAACACCGGCATCATAAAATCAATCAAATTTAATATTTTAAGTATTGTCGCTCACTTTTAGGTTATGAAATGAATTTAGGCGACACTTACGCATACCATCACACGCGAAAATTGCCGGGAAAATCCTTCAGAAAGCGCCTTTTTCGCGGTAAATCCTGGGTATAAAAGGACCCCTGATCCTCTGAGGAGGCACTCTGTCTCTACCTGTGGTTCAAGCAGGTAAGCAGAATAGGAAAGGTATCCCAAGCGGAGAGCTCTTTCCGAGTTGTATTCGAAAGAATACAGCGTTGAGAAGTAGGCAGCCTTATCCGAGTGGAGAACGCTGCCGCTTCTCACTCGTTTTTCCTATTCGAAAAGAGAGGCAGGATTATTCTGAGTGAAGAACGCTGCCACTTTTCGAGTCCTTTCACGTTCACTACTCCTATCCAGATCCACTTAGCGGGGAACGCGTATTTTTAATCGATTTATATTACTGCACTTAAATTTGAAAAAAACCAACCGCCTGTTGCTGCACTCATTTACTTGTACCGCGAACAGCTGACGGCTGATATGCAAACAGAGTCAAATCTCCGATATAAATTTAACGCCAACTAGTGTTCAGGAACGGGACTTAGTTAAAATTACCGACATAGGTAAAAAGGCAATTATCATATAAGTCGGCGCGAAGTTTAAATATAATTTCACAGAATTAGGTGAACATATATTATTTCCACGTAATTATACACACATTCACACAACTCACAAGAATGAATTGTTTATTCTTATAAATATAATCAATATAAATATAAAAAAGGGTTTTCTTGAATAAAGTAAACTTATCATCAATAATTGTTGTTATATATTATTGAGTTTTCCATCCAAAGGCGAGAGGAGCCATCCTGATTCATCGTTCATTATTTATTTATAAGAATTTGTTTATTAATTATAATAAATAAGATAAATAAATTAAAAAAGAACCTTTCAATGTACATTTCATCTCATTTGACATATCTTTATCATTATTTGGACAAATATTTGTCACATATCTAATTGCAGTCATTAATAGTTTGTCACATATCTAATCCCATTCATACTTTTCTTTGAGTGCTAAATCATAAAGAGGTTTTAATTTTACTGATTTATTTTCTAAGAACCTAGAATAGAAATTTGCAAGTCCTAAAAATGATTCTAATTCTTTTTTGTTTGTTGGCTGAGGAGCCTTAACCATTGCTTCGACTTTTGATTTATCAATTACAAATCCTAATACCTCTAGCTTATCTTTCATGAAAAAAACTTTTACTTTTATTTACTCTCAACCCACATTCTTCTAATCTACTACAAACTTTATGCGAATTTTCTAAGTGCTCCTAATCAGTCTTTCCTGTTACATAAATGTTATCAATATAAGCTATCGTACTATCTATACCTCGAAGGCATTCATCCATTTTCTTTTGAACATCTGCCGGAGCCGGCGAAATACCCTCGGGAATTTTCGTGTATCTGTATAAGCCTTTATGTGTCACTATTGTAAGTAATTTTGAACTTTCTTCATCGACAGGAAATTGCATATAACAATGCTTTTAATCTAACTCTGTAAAGGTATTTCCACCTTGTAGTTTTGCAAATATGTCGTCGATCGTATGTAAAGGATATTTGTCAACGGTTACATGTTTATTTATTTTCATTTAGAAATCACCACATATGCGAATAATGCCATTGCTTTTAAACACTGGAACAATAGGCGTTGCCCATTCACAAATTTCTACTGGCTTTAAATGCCCTACTTTTGTTAATCTTTGAATTTCATTTTCAATCAATGGCATTCGTGCACTTGCGACCGTTCTGCATTTCATGGCTATAGGTTTTACATTTTCACGCAGATATATTTTTGACAGGCTTTTGTTGTACGGCCCTGGGCTATCACTGAATAACTTACTATACTTTTTACTTAGTAATTGGACTATAGTTTCATCGTTTAATTTATTTACCAAAGCTTTTTCTAACCTCAAGGGCCATAAATCAAAAGCTGCCAGCCACTGTCTACCTATCAGTGCTGGGCCATCTCCAGGTAATACAAAACAACTCAGTACGCTCGTGGTATTCTTTAAATTTACAGTTAATCCATTTAGTTTTCCTATTGGCAACAAGGTTTTCCCGTCATAAGCTTGTAACTTTCTATCTGTTTTCATAATTTTACAATTTTCAAAGTATTTATTGTAACAAGTTTCAGAAATAACCGTAACGTACGTTCCCGTATCAACCTCCATACTCACTTTCATACCATTTACAATTATTTACCATCATACCCACTTTAACACTTTTGCTCTGCTATTAAATTCACTACACTTCCGTACTCACTTTTCAAAAAATAAAACTCATCTTCGTTTTTCAATCTTAAAGTTGGTCTTCCGTCATTGTCGCTGCTTGAAAGGTCATCTTCTTCTTCCGCTCCACCGTAGTCGTCTCTCTGGAAATGTTGGACTCGTGCAGAATTCTTCATGTGGTCCTTTTTCTCTTCTTTGCTTCTACAGGCTCCTTTTAAATGTCCCTTTTTGTGGCACAAGTGACATTCGTAATCTCTGTATCTGGATATTTTCGAAGTGTGATTAGGTTTACCACAACAGTAGTACGTCAAGTCTTTGCAGTTTGTTGTTTTATTTTGATAATTATTCTTGTCTCCTCTTCTAATTACTAACACTTCATCAGTATTTGAATTTGAGTTTGAAAATTTCGATTGCGTTTGAGCTGCGAATGTTAACCTTTTCGCTCCGGGGATTTTTCCTTTAAAATTGACCTCGCATTTTAGCTGAATTTCATGACTTAAGCGAATGATATTCTTATGACAAGTCGCCACACGGAGTGCTGGTCCATACATGGATCACTCTCGGAGAGAAAGTTAAGGCTAAAGTAAAAAATTATAAGTGAAGGTTTAAGAGCGCTTTTCAATGTTTTTTTATGTGCTGATTACAATAAAAATAGTGAAAAAAATGTCAGAATCATATTTGACCTTGAACTTTGAAGGTCAAATAATGAAAATGCGTATTTGAGCTTGAAAATTGGTATACCTATGTTTTATGAACGCTAAATATGATAAAAATAATAAAAAAAGTTCTAGTCACCTCTTTGACCTTAAACTTTGAAGGTCAAAGCATGAAATTGGAAATTATCGTATTCAGCAACTCATAAAACGTAGGTATACCAATTTTCAAGCGCAAATACGCAGTTTCATTGTTTGACCTTCAAATTTAATTTTGAAGGTCAAAGAAGTAACCAGGATTTTTTTCAATATTTTTCCTAAATTTAGTACATTAAATTGACCTTATAAACATCTATTACGTTGGCTTTTCTTGTTGGTCCATATATGGACCAGTCCCGGAGCGAAAAGGTTAACACCGTTTTCTTGAACAGTTCTTTCTTAGCTTCAAGATTATTTAATCCACAAACGAGCTGGTCGCGCAGTGAGTCATCCAAATTTTTTAACTTGGAATTTAATGACAGTCCTTTTAATCTAGCTGCGATGTCTGCTATCGTTTCCTTTAACTCTTGATTGGCTTGCTTGAATTTGCATCTCTCCATAACCTCCGACGGTTTTGGATTTAAGTGGTCTGACATCGCTTTAACAATATCAACATAACTTTTCGTATTTATTTTCACTGGTGAGACAAGTTGCTTTATTAATTTTAATGCGTTCGTATCAACACGTATTAATAGATGTGCTGCTTTTTTTTTGTCCTTGATATCGCGTGTAAGGAAAAACATTTCCAACTGCTCAGTAAATATTTCCCAGTCATCATATTGCAGACAAAATTCAACTTTGATGTTGTCCGCCATATTGCCTTCTGTCTCACGCTCACTACTCGTGTCACTCTTGTCGGTAACTGAATTATCTAGTTGGACTGAATTCTCTTGCTCATTTGTTTCTTTTTTACTTTCGATTTCTTTTCTTATCAGCTCTCTTAATTGAGTGCGCAATTTGTCAAATGTATCTTTCTCGTCTAATTCTACTCCGCGTTTGCGTAATTCTTCAACTATGCGTGTTTTATTTAGCGTTTGAACCCACGATAAAGTTCCTTCTATATTTGACATTTACCGTAATTATCTATTTTGGCTATCTTTTCAAGCTTTGTCACTTGTTTTTCTTTTGCACTTACTTTTAGCTTAAATCTGTTCGTAAACTTTCCACGATGACAACACGTGGTTATACTCTAACCTAACCGTGGAACTTTTATCTACGTTTATCCCGTGCATCCTCGTCGCTATTGTAGTATCTTTACATTAGTCAATAAATAATGACAATACTGAACTTGGTGTAACTAATATTTATTGAAGCTAACTAATTACAGAATAGAATTAAGTGCACGCTTCGCAACATGTGTGCTGCCACGTCGACGTCGCGACTTGCTCTGTCTCGACGGCACTCTCTCATTGCATATCAACACTCTCTTGATTAAGATTTTAACTTCCAATGACAATTTGAATATATCTTATTTTTTGTATAAAGTTAAACGAATTTAATGAAGTTAATGAAAATTGCAAAAAGATTAAATTATTCAAATTCGCATTTATAATTTTTACTAAAACGTAGATTGCGCGATGTGTTTCCTCTACATATAACTTCTATTCAAAAACATATTCAGAATTCCAATTTTTATAGTAGGTTTGTTAACAAAAAAATTGTTTTGTGTTGAGGTAAATAATTTCAACACCGCGTTGTGTACATTTCAAATACTATTTATTTTAAAGTATAATAAGTAACAATAAGTAAAAATAGAGGTTAGTGAATATAAAAATGACTACATGACAAGTCGGTCCGAAAGCTGCGGAGTAGCGTCGGAGAATGTTCTGTCCGTGCGTCCGAGTGTGGATGCACGGCCACGGAGGTGCGTAGCGGCGTCGCCGCCGAACGGCAAAAAGGTCTTTTATGCCATGACCTGGGTGCGAGGCTTATGCTTTTTTTTCTAACTAAAATGCGCTCCTCGGATTTTGTTAATTACTAACACATGTTAGAAGTCTGCTAAGAACTATAACAATAAAGAACAGCCCGTTGCCGCGTGGGCTCTTGATGCATCGATTCATCGTAAATTTAAATCTTAAATGTATGACGCGTTCAAAAAGGGCATGGAAAAACTATACGTATTCGTGTGAAAACCGCTTTGCCGAAGATAATAAAATTTCTGAGCTTCGCATACAGATGTTTAAGTCTAAACAAAAATTAATTGTTTTTATAGCATGAAAAAAATTCTTAATCTCGAGATTCAAGATTATAACACACATATATAATTTATGAAAAAGCAATTAGATAATATTAGACAATTTATAACGGACAATGTCTCTGTAGCTTTGACCGACGCTTTTATCAGTTTTTATCACCAGACATTTTCCCGCTTAAAAATCAATCTTGAATCGAGATTAACCAAAAATATTAGTGATTTAGTTAGGAACACGTTTAATAATGATAGAATAAGAAATAACAATAAAATTCATAATTATGATGGTGAAGTTTTCAATATTAATGATAATGTATCTAAAGAAAAAACAAAAGCTATAAGAGATAAATGATTGATTATTCTATCCGACGTTGCTATTCCGGAGTGTGTTCGAAATTTTGTCTTTAGGAGTGAATTTTAATTTTACTAGACTACCTGATGAAAATACCCTTTTTAAAATTTAAAAAAATTTAGAAATATCAGTTAAGTTTAATAAGAATATCAATAATTAACTCAGAGAAGACACATTATGCACATTTATTAATTATTGCACATTTATGTTATTATTAATAGCTTCATAAAGAAAAAACTTCATGTTTCCAAAGTTGATACTAATTTATTGTAATGTGAAATAGATTGGTAAAATCAATTATTCTTAAGTGTGTAGCTTGTCAGCGAGTTAATGTTACAAATAAAGTTACTAATAATAGTGAAATCAACTCAGGTTTATTGATGGCCAATCTCTATTTATCATATTAAAGCCTATTTACATATGAAGCAATATAAAACAATTAAAGTTGATTAACTGTCAATCTTTATTCGTTGCATTAAAGCCGATTCAATTGAGTATTTATTTAAGTTAATTAAAGTCGACTAATGATCCATCTATATTCGTTGCATTAAATTCAATTAAAATATGCACTAATGAACATCGACAAAAATTATTTAATGATCAATTCGTGGCAATAAAAACGATTCAATTATATATTTAGTAAAATCGATTGAAATCGATTGATGATTAATCTCACTTCATCACATTAAAGCCGATTCAAATATGGGGCGATTTAAAACGATTAGAGTTGATAAACTATCAATCTCCATTTGTCGCATGAAAGCCGATTAAATTCTGCAACTATCTAAGTCGATGAAAGATGACTGGTAATCAATGTATATTCGAAACATTAAAGCCGATTGAAATAAGGGGCGTTTAAAAATATTAAAATCGATTAACCCATTAAACCCTGAATGGACGATTTTTTTATACTTTTTTCAACTGCATATTTGAATATGAAATTGCTCGTGAAAAAAATCAGGATATATCGTTTCCTACGTAAAATTGTCCGATCTTTCGATTGGCAATAAGAGTTCAATAAAAATTAGTTTTAAAAAAGTTCCAATTGTTTATTTAACAAAAAACATGAATTTTTAAAAGAAAAAAATTTTTCATTTCTTATTTGCGTATTGAAACCATCGACGAATTTCGTAGACTTGTATATTTCTTGCGTCCATGAACCCTAACCGTTAAAATGTAGGGGTTGGCTTTTTAAAAATTCATGATGGTCTGACCGGCCACTCACAAGGGAAAGAGTAGGAGCAAGGAATTTCGCCCAGGAGTACTCCTTGCACCAATTAAGTGCACTAATTAAGTAATTATATTGCGAGTGCGGTAGGCGATATAATTGTGCGAGCGTTCGGATACGAATTCCTAACGTTCATTCGTATCTTCTTTCTCTCTCTCTCATACTCGCACAGTTGCGAGAGTAGTCGCTGTGCACCGGCACAGCGCTACACATTTCTTGTAGGCCGCGCGAGTATACACTCGCCGGCTGGTTTACGTCGGAGTCACGGCAAGTTTCCGAGTATAGCCAAGCTATTCAGGCGCCGATCGAATATAATATTCATTGGAATATTATATTCGATAAACAGAATATTCGAACGTTCGGTACGTTCGACATTCCGTTCGATTCTTATACCGTAAAATTTGAATTGAAGTGTGCGCGTGCGACGGTGTCAGCCGGCGCGCACGCACTAACACATCGCGTATTATTTGTAACTATTTCTCTTGTGGACGAATAAACGTCACCTCATTGTTTGATATTCGCGTGGCTTATTTATTGACTGTCGTGTGTCCGAGCCCCGATTACCGCCACTCTCCGCGGGACTTGCAGCGATCAGCTGCAAGTCATAAGCTGAGTGGCTGAGCCCGGCCAAGAGAACCGGCGGTGCGTGTGTGGGGATACACACGCACACAGACACACCGAGAACGAGAGAAGTGAGAGCTCGGAGCTCTCACGTTGTAATAGGTCGCGGCAACTCGTGGTTTGAGTTGCCATCGGACGTGCTCGGTACATCCCGGGGTGAGTACTCGCCGTACAGTTACTCCCCAAAATACCCTGTTACATCTTCAATAAAAGAAATTTGCAAACGGACTATTGGTCTACGGATCCATTTACGCTTCAGCGATGAGTCACAAAAAATTCGTGAAGGTAAAGTCTAAAATAAAACTGAATAAACCTGAAAATAGAGTTGATAATGATAAAGCTTGGAGTATTCGAAAAGTTCTTAAAATGTTTAGGAAAAATTTAAAACAGTTTGGTTATTTTTCTACTGCAATATATATTGATGAGATGAAGGTAAAATTTCATGAACGTACTGATTTATCACAATTCATGCAGAATAAACCCGAACGATGGGGTTGTAAGTTGTAGGGTATCGCTAGTCCTCAGGGATACTTATTTGATTACGACATTTATTGTGGAAAAGGTTCAAATATTTATTCTTTAGGTGGAGAAGCTAAACTAACTAAATGTGCATGGGAAACGCATGTAGTACTTTCTATGATTCAAAATCTTCTAATATCAGTTGTGCCGAGAAAATTAATCCGATATCTTATACTAATATAATAAAGAGACAGCGTTTGTTTGTACACGTCACAAAATCTCAAAAACTACTTAACCGATTACAACAAAATTTTGATAGGATACATTTTTAGCATTGTGGAGTAACATAGGTTAGGTTTTGTATTAAAATATATTGTTACATGCATCTGAAATGCATATATATAGATATATAGAGCCTCTTGCGCTCGGTAGCTCGCGTTTAGAGCCCGATAGCTATGCCGCACCAATGAGCGCTCACCACCGCACTCGGCGGCTCGCGAGTTCGCTCATTGGTGCGCGCCAGCTCGGCTCGAGTGTATGAAGACGGGCGAAAAGTCTAAGCACTAAGCATTCCTTCGCCGGCCATCCGCCGACGCGAACGGACGGTCCTACCAACCACCACCGACACATACTTACACCCACGGCAGCCAGCGCAGGGACGAAGTATACAGAATATACAGGAGTATCAACATAAATTATAGTTGTTCTTCATTCCACCTCCTCCCTCTTCGTAGCAGTAGCAGTAGCAGTAGCAGCAGCAGTGGCAGAGTGGGGACGCCCCACCTCGCGCCGCCACTCGCAGTTCTCCCACTCCGGGCGGACCATATAAGCAGGCGCGAGCAGCTCATCAGTCAATCGGCTCTTGAGCTCCGACCCGGCCGGACCTCCTAGCTGAGAGAGTATCTCAGCTAGAGGATCGCTATAGCGAAGGAGCTCAAGCCGCGAGCCCGTGGTGGTCGACGACCGGGCGCCGTGCCGAACAGGCACCTGGGAGAGCACTTGCTCCCCGGGTTGCCTTATTAAGAAGGCGCCTGGGTCAACCTCGACCCGGGTACGGGAACCTGGCCGAGGGGGTTTCCCCGCAGGTACCCCAGAGGGAAGGCCGAGTCCGAGACCGACCACCCAACCGAACAGGATCTGGGCGGGCATTTGCTCCCCGGTTTTGCCTTTCTAAAAGGGCGCCCCGGGTCAGCCTCGACCGTTCCTTGACGGACACGCCTTGGATACGGTCATAAGTCGTGTTTCACACGACCTCCGTTCGGTCCGAGACCGGGCACCTTACCAAACAGGCAATCTGGGCGAGCATTTGCTCTCCGGGCTGCCTTACTAAGAGGGTGCTCCGGATAAAACTCGACCGTTACCCTCGATGGACGCGCGTCTTTGGGTACGGGGGTCCGATCCACGCTCCACTCGCGCCGCCACTTGACGTATAGGGTACTCGTGTCTCGCGCTAACCCCCCCCCCCC
>UELU01139424.1:3224-14054 GCA_900490025.1 Megastigmus dorsalis | reverse complement strand
GGGGAGGGAGGGTCGAAAAACGCAGAAGCGGCCGCAGTAAACCGAGAAGACACGTTCATTAAAACCACATGGGTATTGCTGTGCGGGGGGTCGAGAAAGAGATGAAATTTCCTAACCGCGCGCGCGCGCCTTTCCTTTCTCCTTGCCCCTTTTTTCCATTCGTAACCTCTGTACAACCTCCCATCCCCCCTTCGCCGCCGCCGCCGCTGCATCTCGCTTCCTATGCATTGCGCAGTGGTTAATGCGTGGTGTAGTTTAATATTTGAAGGGCGTACATAGTCGATGCGCAGTCTTGCGGGCCTCTCTCTCTCTGCTTTCCGTATCCTTGAATTACCTGGGAAATCTTCCGCGTGCTTTCGCGAAATCATTTCGCCCCGTGCGCAGGAGCTCCATTCTCTGAAATATTCAGATTCTGATCAGCTTTATTAAGGCGGCTTATACAAAATTTGCGCGCTTAAAGTCTGTTACGTGTAAGAATAGTAGGCGCGGAAGAGCGGGGGGGTCCATATCCAGCATTTATTCCCGCAGTACTGGATTAGGAAAGTTTTCATCAAATTTCAGGGAAGAAGTAGGGGCTGGAGCGAGCGATTCAAATGATGCATTGTGTGCAGCTCGCGGAGATGTAAGATTGCGATAAGATTGAGTGAATAAATTGTCAGAAGATGCGCGGGGGGTATAAACGATGCTCGTCTCCCACGCGCGCGCTTCCGTAATTGCGCGAAAAAGGAACGATTTAGCCCGATATGCTCGAGGTCGATAGTTATATACATATATACGGAATTGCTTTTAGCGAAAGAAAAGGCTGAGCCTATACTAATTGGGAATCTAATCTATTTTATGTAACTTAGATTGTGTGGAGTGTGTAGGCCGAAATTAATTAACAAGATGTAGCTCATAGTTTTAAGGTTTAAGTTGAAAATTATTTTCAAAATGCAAAGAGGGGTTAATTGCGTCGTTTTGTTCATAATGTAAAAAGTGCCTCGGCGCTACTACACCATAACTTCATTGCTAAGTTTACATAATTTCCGTGCCTCGCATAAAGTGTGTCTCTATCTCTTCGTTTTCTTGCGTCAAGCCCTCACCAAGTTGCGAAACCCCTATATATACAGCCGAGAACATTAGCAAGAAATATTGATTTTACCACCTTCCGAGCTAATCTTAGTAATGGTTACAAAAAATCCCAAAACAAAGATATTCCACCAGGATGAAAAAATTATTTGTACAATTTTCGAAAATACCTTGCGCAGACATGTCGTCAATAATTGGAACGTGACGTGCGCAGAATTGCAGTATATTGTAAAGTGTAAAATCAAATTGAGAAGCGGAGTTTTTTTTATTATTTGATTTCCTGGATTTCCGTTTGTATTATCAAATTTGCAAAGAACGATTGTCTTGTGCAGTGCGACTGTTTATTCCCGGAGGTTAAGCAATTACAACAATCTGAAGATGCATCCGTGCAATTGCGATCGTGGAGCGTGTAAAATTATGCAGAATAGAAACATTGTTAGCATGTGCTTGCGAATCGCGATTCTATGAATACCAGGAAACGGCTTTCACATACTTAAACACCTTTACGGCACGATTCTTCAAAACATTCATTCGTGAGTCGCGAATAATTTGAATTTAAAGCATATAATTGAACTTTAGTGTTCTAATTACTTTGATACCGTAGTTGGTTCGAAATACATACCGAAAGTTTTACAAAAAACATCGGCAGAAGTACCCATTAGTATTTTAAAATATGTTATTTAATCATAATTATATCGCATTCGATTAAAAAATTTACTATCAGCAAATGCTGTTTATAAAACTCATAGAGATACGATTTAATGAAGAAAATTGAAAAGTATGGCTTAAAGAGGTTTATAAAATATTTAAGGTAACTTTTAGTTAATTTTAAATGAATTAATATATCACAGCACGAAAAATCCGTGAATTATGGCGAAAGTTTTTTATTGAAAATCCTCGTGCTTATAATTATAATACGCGTGTTTGGAACAAACTTAATTTACCCCAGACAAATTTGATTATTAGGGCTCATGAATTGAAACTTTACGGTACTCTAGAGTAAATTTACGACGTTCGTACGCATTTTTTAAACGTACATGTAAATTTAATCAAAAGCGTATTTCTAGGAAAAATTGTAAAAATATTAAAATAAAAATGGTTTATACACCTTTCCTATAAAGTACACATGTGTAATTTCAAATATGCGGTATTCATTTTCTAGATAAAAGAGCTACGGCTCCATGAATACGAATGTTACTTTCTTTATAAAAGTTGGATTTATCGATTCCAAAAATCTACACGCGCTGAATTCAATTTTCAAAAACGTATAATTCCCATCGGGGAATAAGAGAAGACGTCATAGTCTCATTTTTCAATGTATAAAAGTCGATGCAAATATTGACCTACATAAACACATTTCATGATTTAGTTTTAGAATATAAAAATTAAGTATCAAAGTCATTTTTATTTGCTTGTATATCAATACAACTTCTAGTCGAATAAAAATAAAAGTTAGAACTGCACTTAGCTTCGATTGGATAAGTGAGAGAAATAATAAAACAACGAGTCCTTCCAACATTTTCCATTATGTAACAGAAATTTATTTTTAAATAGCTACTGCACTGTACAATGCAGTTTATTGAAAGTAAACGGATAAAGTGAGATTTCCATATTACTATTAGCAGTAAATACTCTGGCAGTAATCGACCAATTACAAATCATTTTAAATTTACTTAAATGATAGCTTAACTTTTCTCTCATTTTTTTTAAAAGGTATAAAAATAAAATTATGAAAGATATTTGTTGTAACGAAGGTGCTTAACTCCCATAAAAAAAACTGATATAAACTTTTCATTAGAAATTACTATACGCGGCAGATATAGTCTTACCAAATACTGACCATTACTACTGAAAACATCTTCAATCTCATTTTCACTGACGATAACGTGATCCAAACCTCTATTCGATGTGTACGTTTTACGCAAGAAGGTAAGAAAGGTAGTAGAAAAAATTGCATGTTTGGGACTAATTATGCACGCATGGCAGTAGGCATTTTCCCTCTCCGCTGCCTCATGTGCAGTTTCATTTTAATGAGAGGTTGGCGCTGGATCTAATTAAATTAAGGAATCTTACACAAGCTCGATGAACTATAACTAGCTGCAGTATAAACGTGCCGTGAGGGCGCATAGACACGACCGTGTCCCCCATCAATTCCTAAGTGCAAAGTTGTTAATACTTCTAATTTACTCGAAGCTTAGCCGTATATCTAGATTTTCCTAGATATACCGACGCGTAAATGACTTTCCTTAATCAAGCCAGTGATCGTCTCGTATCTGTGCGTATTTCGGACAGGTGATGACTTTGAGGGGAGTCGCGAGCTTTAGCCTCGCGAACTTGTTGAGCATTTTTAATGCCCTGCGCTGCGCCATGGTACAGGAGGTTAATTCGAAAGTTATAAAACCCTCTCGGCGAGTAATTTGATATTCACCACTTTGTTTTGCGTATTTGTTTCGCTTGCCCCCTTTTTTTTTTGTGTTTTGGTGTAATGAAACTCGCTAATATAATTATGAAGTATGCGTTAATTTTTCTCTCTGAGAATTGCATTGAATAATACATTCGATTTTGACATGTTAGATATTCGTTTTTCATTGGAATCGTAAGATTGATGTTTTTTTTTTGTAAGCGAATGACCTATTCTTCCATCCTACCTACTTCCAATAAAATTTATAAATAAAAACAAACGACATCATGGAACAACTAGATTTAGTCATTTAATCATTTAATCTGAGAGAGAATTTTTCAAATCAAATTTCTTACCTCGAAAGCACATTACAAAGTCTAAACTAATACAATCATAGTATTAACGCTACATGCGTATATATACACAGTCGATATTTCAAAATAATACAATATGTCATGCCAGATACGTAACCTGCGCGAGATACACATAAAATACAGATGCAAACTTTTTATTTTCCTTATTTTTGCACAGCCGTCGCGGCATTATATCACCATCCCAGCTGTCACACATATAACTTACGAAAACTATAAATATTTCTATTTCAGGACATTAGCTTATCGGTCAAAATATAAATGGCCCCCGCCTGTAGAGCTGATGCTGTATTCCATGACCCGTAAGGTATTAAGCAAAGGAACTTGAAATTTCCGTGTGTGCGAGAGTAAGCGAGAGAGAGAGAGAGAGAGAGAGAGAGAGAGAGAGAAAGAGCGTCAGTGTAAGTGGGGTAGGCAATGTACACACTTTAGCGCGAATGGGCGACGCACAAGTTTGACACGTCGTCCCAGAGGCTGTGTACCGACGGCTAGGTTTTCTGCGGTTTGCCCCGTGTCACTCTCTGGCCGCCTTTCCCTCGTCAGTACGCTTCTAATCAATTAGGCCAACAGCCCGGGTGCCGGAGATTCTTTTTTTTTTCTGCCAAGATAAGAAAACAACCCAGCCAAGGTGCCAAGGCCTCTAAAGTGCCTGCCGACAATTTAATTTCGCTCCTTGAGAATGGGAGAGACGCGAGTGAGGCGAGAGAGAAAGAGACCTCTCTCTTTACAAATTGCTAAGACGGTAGATTATTGATGAAACGAGTTGCGATGAGGTTTGGTATATTAATTTCCTTAATGTCGTAATTGTTGTCGCGGACGTGTTTACGAATGATATAATATTCTTGAGAGGATGACATTGTCGGGATAGAGGTTTGTATATCAAAGGTATAGGGTGTTTGTTGATGACCTTAACTTTGAACCAGGAGTAGAACCAGTGCGTCAGTTTAAGATCAAACGTAAATATTTAGCAAGGGATCTTTAATACCTGGTACCACAGATGGATTAAACGAGACAATTTACATTCAGATATCGCGTGGGGTCTAACCACGTATATCTTTGAGAATCATTCGAAATTAAAATTATTTTTGGTAGTCAATCTTTAACCATGAAATCTATGAAAAATTTTCTCTTTCCTAGATGAAGAAATAGATATTTGATAATGAATGATCTGCATAGAAAGAACGGAAATTAGCTTCAATGATTGTAATAGTTACGAAATAAAGATAATGAAATTGTTTATAGGATTTGGTTAAGATCGTTTGTACAGCTGATCAGAAATGAGATAATAACGTTCCTCTTGAGGGACTCCATCATCTCGGTACTTCTGCACACATTCAATTTGATAACCACCCTTACTTTATATTATAGCATTCTCCACCGACACAAACAAGTTATTAAGTCCCTCATAATGCGCAAGATAATCCATGCCCAATACGCATTATACAACGAGGCGTACTAAGTCCAGTGCTCGCACGAAGGCGTTTATCCCGATAGCGGGACCATTTGTTAAAACGGAAAATGGCTGATGAAAAGCAATATAATCGGCCTATATACGGCGTAAAAACTTATTCCCCTCGTAAAAATTCACTTACGTTTTATGAAGGTAAATCGAGAGCCTTCGGAAAGAAAAAAAAAAAGACCACAAACTAGTGCATTCCTATATCCGGCCGTATACACACACACACACTCGTAGCTCAATTGGCGCGCGTGCGCGTATCACTTAATAAAACCGGTAGAGTTTCTCTTTTTTTATATACTCCAGCTGGCCGTCGCCTCTCCTCTACTACCCCCATCGATAATCGATTATATTATTCGCAAAGTCGTATTGGTTAACGGCCCTATAACCAACGGGAACATATATATACGCACGCAGCAGGGGCCATGCGCGAGGTGAAAGAGAAAAAAAAAACAGATCCCAACGAAAACAGTGGAAAAATATTCTCGCTGCGCACGCACGCGAAAATAAAAAAAAAACAGAGAAAAGAGTCGAGAGAGAGTGAGAGAGAGAGCAAAAAAGAGTTAAAGCGTGTGGCACAGAGAGAGAGAGAGAAAGCTTATAGCGACGCATACGGGGGGGGGATCGCGTAATCCGAACACGAAAATCCGTGGTTTCGCAGTATTGTTGTACCCCTCCCCCCCCGTCACCCTCCGCCCCGCCTTCGCGAGCGCGTCGGTAATTGAAGCTTTGATGCGAATATCGAGTCGGTGACAGTTCTGGCACGCATAACAATTTCCCGGGGGGTGAGGGGTGAAGGGGGACGGGTAGGCGCGAGGCCAAAATTCAATTCTCCGTATTCGCGCGTCCCCCCTCCCCGCCCGCACACCCCTGCCGCGTATATCTCCAGCAAGATACACACCTCTTTCTATACGTATACGTATTATGTGTGCGTGACGTTTGTATACACATGTATGTGTTCGCGTATAGTATGGGTAAGGATAGAGGAAGTGTACGCGGACCCATTGCGCATCGCACACATACGTACAAGAGAGGGAGAGAGAGAGAGAGAGACAGGCGCCGCGGGGACGCGGTGAATTTCAATCAATCTTCCGCAATCAAACGATTCGACTTTTAAAAGAGCCCCCGAGCCCCCATTGTGACTTTTGGCTTACTTTTTTTTTGTCGCCTTTCATGCAGCGCGTTCGCGCTCGCGCTCGGTCGTTTAAGCTCGTCTCGGCGCGCGACAGGCGGGGAAAAACTTTCCGCATCCGGTACGCCAAGTGCGACTGGTCGTCTTTCTTATTAGGGAGAAAGAGAGGAGAGAAAGAGCTGTGGTTTTTGCTCTGTATATGGAAGGCGAGGCGCGAGAGCTGAAATTTTTTCAATTTTGAGACCCCGCGCAGGTTTCGAGTTCTTCATCGCGACCGGAATGAGATTTCAATATTTGAATTTACATGACGCGTAATTGATTTATCCCGTGAGATTTCTTCACTCTTTCACTCTTTCTACTTTTTTTTTCTTTTTTCTGTTTTTTTAAGAGAGAGAGATTGGGAGCAGTGTGATTTTGCACCGCTGTATAATGGTAATTTAGCGGAAGGTTATTGGCGAATCGGAATGGGAGAGGGAGGGGGATGGCGCGTGGAACTTTTGTTTATTACGGGAAATTGAGCGACTTAATGGTCTCTTTGGTGAATCTAATGGGACTTCATTTACATTAAAATTGATTTCCGCGAACCGTTACGTGCTGCGATAGTTTTTTTTTTTTTTTCTAGAAATCTAGATTCGATTAACGATGTGGTTTTACATCTACTTTTAATATCACGACTCTGATCAATTTTTTTTATTAAAAATGTAACAGTTTGAGATTTATCTTGTAAATGATATCAAAATATTATTTTTAGATCGTATCTCCTTTAAGTATGAATAAGTGTGAAATCATTAAAAATGATCTATTACTCCCATTTTCATTTAATCATTAGAAAGTACAAATCTCCAGCTTTCATATTTTATATTCACATTCTACCCTACAGTGTTTCGTTATGTTATGTTATGCAACTTGTTATTAATAGTGCACATAATAGTGTGATCAGTCGTTGCAAAACAAAGCAACTTTAAATAATTTTTTGGTATTTGTTAATTATGATATTTCCATAATTATTAACAAAAATTTAATTAAATAATTATATTAAATAATTATAATTTTTAATTATTCGGTAACCTGAAAGAGAAAAAATCTAGTATATTGTTTTGAAATTTAAAAAACCAAATACTTCAATTTCGTAAAAAAAAGACCTAATGTTTGCGGAATCTAGTCAACTTTAATTTGCATTGTTACTAAAAGTTTCTTGTCCACACTGTTAATTACCATTTGCAAAAATTAAATGGTATATTAATTGCTGCTTTATTAGCTATTCCATTTCGATTGCTTTTTTATAAATACAATCTACTGGTCATAGCAAACAAGGTCATAACAGTTTAATTGTATATACGTTTATGAGTATTTAAATTGAACAAGCCCGCAAAATTACTGTGTAGTCTAAATTCTCTAT
This sequence comes from Megastigmus dorsalis, assembly GCA_900490025.1. Lineage (NCBI taxonomy): Eukaryota > Metazoa > Arthropoda > Insecta > Hymenoptera > Megastigmidae > Megastigmus > Megastigmus dorsalis. The sequence goes on along the minus strand of UELU01139424.1, from coordinate 6,227 downwards.
ACTGACTATGTAAAATAAAGCAAATAAATATTACTCAGTACAAGTACAAGTTCTTCATATATAACAAGGGGGTGTTTTTTAATTAAAACATTAGATCTCGGATGCACATGCGATTTCATAATTTAACATTAACATCCGATCAGCCTCGAGGCAACTTTCCCCTACACACGAGAGCGTTGATTATTAATTATTCGTCCTTAGCGAGCTGCAGACGCTTATACATAAAGAAATCATGAATTATAATATGCATTATATGTAATTTTACAGCACGGGAAACTCTGCATACATGCATACATAAGCCGAGGCGCGCTGCACTATACCGTTCCGAGCAATAATTGAGGAAAATGCGCGTATGCGCCGGGACTGTGTAAGCCGCAAATGCATTTAATGCCTATAGGAGAGCTGGGCTAGAGCAATACCATATTCCCGATTGCAAAACTGTAATGATATACTGTAATATGCTAATAGCAACGGGGATAGAAAAAAATTGTTATTCTCTTAACGAAGATGCTTTTATCCTCCAGCGATCCTTTTAATATAAGTACGAATAGAATTACAAATGTCGATGGTACTATCTTTTATAGAAAAATAGGGTCGACATATACATCGTTTATGCAAAATTAATCATATTCGTATATGATTCATGACCTCGCACAACGAAAAAAAAAAAAAATGATAATGTGACAGTAGCGTATTATTTAGAATATATGTATATATATATATATATAAACACTCGATCTTCAGTTATGCTTTGTTAGCCGAAGCCGATAGTTATAACAGATTACCTGGGCCGTTAAGACTCGCTAGTCTTCAATTACCGCAGCGTCTCGATCTATAACCGGTTATCGATAACCTGCACCGCCGAGGAGGCCTTAATCACACTTAACCTATATTTCCCCTCCCTCCTGCATTGCTGGCCTCCATCGGAGCTGCGGCCGTCGCCGCCGCCGCGAAATCCCGCGAAAAAATTGCGCACCGCAAAAATACAAGCCATCCATTAAACTGCGCGCGCGCGATCACTCCGTTATACATCCGCACACCCCTCGCAAGCAAACACACACACACACACACAAGTCTCGATGATACGCGGCCAAAGAGAGCAAGAGAGAGAGAAAGGGAAAAATCTCCTTTATCACGTACAATAACAACCGAGAGCTGTGCGAGCTTTTGAGCCATGCACATATGTGCACCGGAGAAAAGGAGAGGGCGCGCGTGTGTGGGAGAAAAAAAAAGCGCGTGGCTGTGCACACGCGCTTTCGATGTTTATTAAAGCTCCTGCATCCCCAGCAGCTGCAGACACTATCCACAGACGCACTGTGCACCTAGATCTCTCGGGGTCTATGTGTTGTATAGCACTCGAGCCTCTCTAGCCTAGAGAGATGCCCAAAAGCAGCCGCGAATGAAATCCCAATATCACAATGGAACTCTCTCTCTCACACACAAACACACACACGCGCGCACGAGCACTCTGTAGTACTCTCTGTGTACTGCACTGCAATGCGCGCGTTAATCCCGAAATCGTGAAACTCAAACTCCCGAGGCTAAGCGAGGGCGAAATCTCCGGAACATCGAGCGCAACCGAATGATTAGATACGTCGAGACTCTCTCTCTCTCTCTCTCTCTCACTATGAATGTCTCTCTATGTGTGTGTGCATATGCCTGAGTTTGCGTGGGTTTCATATGCGAGTATGTGTATATATGGCGAGGAGCTGCGCAGTAGGTCTGTCTATAGCAATAATAAACGCAACTTTCCCAAGAATCATAAAACGAACATATTGCAGTGAACTATACACCGGGACAAAGGGAAACTACTCCGTGACACATGCGAAATACCAATAAGTCGACGTTCCATGGGTTAATTCACTTTCGCGGAACTCTTTCTTTCTTTTTAATTCCATTCAATTCCCGCGTTTGGTCTAGATTCCCGCGGATCCACGCGGCGTTCATAGAAAATTAGCCTGTCTAAAAGGAAGCCGTAAATTGAATGCGTTTGTATAATACCGAAACGTGATAGGTATAAATATATGTGTGTGTGTGTGTGTGTGTATATGTAATTAATTCTTCGCTGGTGCTTTTGTCGCTATTGATGGAATAATTTGTGGATGTATAGAAGCGAGAACGCGAGGATTCCATTACGCGTATAAGTAGAGCTCACCCGGATACCTATCACCTTGCATTCACGTGTAAGCGTGTATACGTGTGCATATTCGTCTGCGCGATTACAGTTCGTGTCTATGACAGCTTGCTAATTTTTAATTACGTTATATATGCACGAGCTGTTCTGTATATAGAAACGATATAGAAATGCTTTTTATTTAGAGCTACTTTTATCTATGTCGTTCCTTTGTTTTATGTAATATTTTTATTTTTACAAGTATTTATTTTATGTAATATTGAAGCTATCCCTGCTAGAAAGTTTAACGATATTTCAGCCAGATTGAAGCTAGTTTCGCATGATATGCTTACGAACTGGCTGTATTTCTGGATGGAATCCCCGTGACCTGACGACGGTTTTAGATTAGAATCTGGGTGGATTCTACTTAATTCTTAAAATAATATAAAAATATATTTTATTAATGGTTACTATATTTATTAATAAATATTGTATTGAAAAATACAAAAATAATAATTTAAAGCTATATTGTGTCCATTTGGGGTTAATTAATCCGTTTAAAAACGTCCCATAAAGACATTTAAAAATCGATCTTCTGCTCGCGTACATAACCTATGTATCATAGGTGCTCGTTCTGTATACGCTCTCAAATGAGCAGTGTACGAGTGTAGAGCAACTGTGTGGCAAGCCAACTGTCGTTTGTGAGCAATTGTGAATTCTTGGTGTTTACTTATGTGCAGTGAAATCAGAAATTATTGAGGCACTGTGTTTTTTATTAAAATAACATTTTATTATATCTACAGTACACTGCTTTCGAATGAGCAGTGTACGAGTGTAGAGCAACTGTGTGGCAAGACAGAAAAAATTTTATTTTGATACTGAAGTGCGTA
>UELU01139423.1:0-17098 GCA_900490025.1 Megastigmus dorsalis | reverse complement strand
CTTTTTCCGACGCCGTCGTGAGCCTCGGTGCTACGTTAGATAGTAAATTAACGTGGAAACCGCAGTTCGATTGTGTAACGAAAAAAGTCAATAAAGCCCTTTACAGCCTGCGGTTTATAAGGGCATGTACCACCGAGGCCTTACGCAGAAGGCTGGGTGAAGCTCTAGTCTTACCTTATCTTGACTACTGCGCTGTAGTGTGTCTTGATGCGTTGGACGAGTAAAAAATACGACTACAAAGACTGAACAACACATGTGTGCGATTTATATATGGTTTAGGAGGGATGAGCACATCACCCCCTATCCTTCGACTTAATGAACCGGGGTACTTAGCGGAATTTTTCAATAAACACCAGTCCAGGTGCGCTAACAGGGATGATGCACAGGAACTCTCTGTGCCAAGAGTGCGCACGGAGACTGGTATGAGATTCTTCCAGGTCCAGTGTGCGTGCTATTGGAACTCACTCCCAATAAGTCTGCGCAACCTTCCATCTTTGTGCAGATTTAAACCGGCGGTTCATAAACACCTCCTCGAGCTCGACTCTTAGACATCCAGAGGCTGGGCCTGTGATCCTAGAGCGCCCAATATTTTATCTTATTCTCTCTTTTTTAAACTTACATCCACACAGGGGGACAAGCAGGTGGGTTTTCTTTATGTTAACTTATTTTGTTTTGTCCACTATACAACGTTTTAATTGTGTGAGTGTATTTATTAGCGTGAGTGGGTGTATGTGTGCAATGAGTGAATGTTTAATTTTAGAATACAATTGACCGCTAGATATAGGCTGCCTTAATTTACATTGTTTATTTATATTTTAAAAGAAAACGCTCTGTGATATTACTTATTTAAACATTTTAAGACTGATTTTTGTATTATATTTTAGCTTATGCTGTGAAATCATGGATAGAAAGTAAGTGCAATATTTTATATAAACTAATGAAACATGAAGATTGTCTTCTATATACTGTAAAACCTTATTTACACATTTGTATATTGTTACCATTCAAATTTTGTATTTATTTGCAAATAAACTAATATCTCTCTCTTTCTCTCTCTCTTTCTCTCTCTCTTTCTCTCTCTCTTTCTCTCTCTCTTTCTCTCTCTCTCTTTCTCTCTCTCTCGCTACTGACTACTTTTACCAAATTAATTGCGCCGCAGAGGCAAGACCACGTGCGACCGCTTCGTTACCTTTTGTCTTGCTAATATTGTCTTTTTGATGTCGGAGCGTTTTGCGGAAAATTTATTGCGCTCGCGAGGTGCAGCAGCTGCGCAGCAGACCGCTTTTTTTATGCTTGCAAAATTATTCTGTAAATATCGCGCGAAGCGATCGAGATTGGTTGTGTTTTTCGGAACTTGGTTACTGTGTTCATTTCAGGGTTAATTGATATTTGATTTTTTTGGTTAAATAGTATAAAATATTAAAAATTTAGGGCAATTATGTACAGTATAAAAAAATTATTTTTATGACTATATTGACAAACTTGTTTGTGTATAAGTTGTTATATTGATAATTTTGAATATTATCAAGTTTGTTTAAAGTATACTCCTTGTTTTATTTAATCATTCCAATTATCGTTGAAGTGTCACATGAAATAAAAACACAAAAAAGATATGTTATGACCATTTTAGAAGATTGATCAATATAAATAAAGCGGTTGATTATACTGAACAGAATCGGAAAAACACAAGTCACCCAATAATCCAGATTAAATTATTCAACCCCCGATTTTCATCCACTGCTCGTAAAATATTACAAATTACTCTAGTAGTGAATTTGAATATAAAGACATTTTTGTCACTTGGTCAATATCTTGGTATATAATCATATGCGCAAGCTGACATACATATAAATATCACCAAGAACGCATACATTTCAATTAGAACTTAACACGCCAGGACATCGGCGGATTTCCCGGAAGGCAATTTTTCCAAAAGGCACGAGAAACAAAAAGGCAACATGCGCGTCTGAAACACTTATGCATCCTCGGCTTCAAGATGGCCAACATAGGCCGCGTGTTACAGAATTTTAGCTCTCGGTGCTCACGCGCTCTTTATTTAGCGGGGACTCGCCAGCGGTGTCGCTTACTTCGGCAGTGGTATTAATATTACTAGCGCCTGGAGAGAGAGAGAGAGAGAGAGAGAGAGAGCGCATAGCAGCGATTCCAGAAAATGCCCACCGCAACACATCCGTGGAAACCCACTTTTCATTAATAGAACTTTCGCACAGGCCAAATCCATTCTTATATAAATGCAGCTTTTAAAGCGATTCGTTCTTTTTTTAATTCCAAGGTGTGCATAAGAATAGCTTTTTTACTTACGGCTTTTCAGGAAGCACAATGTCAAAGCTGCATATTCTTCTCAGTCGTAGGCGGTGTGCGCTCGCCAGTCACGAGAATAGGCAATTAATTGAAATGCTTACTTGGTAAACTGGAGCGGACGAAAAAATTAATAAAGTCGCGGCTGCAGGAGATGATTGCCGCGTTATGTGCGCCAGAGACTGGGCAGTGCAGCAGTTAAAAAATCAGGCTATTCGATAAGGGAAAATTGTTGCTCAAGGGATCGCATTTGTCACTGCCAGACCAATTATATTAATCATTTAATAGCTAGGCTCTCTGGTGCACGAGCATTGTATGATTTTTCATAGAAACAGCTATTTCCTTCGAAATTATACTGCACGCTCGCCTGTGTAATATATCAAAAGGTCGACAAAAATCCAACAATTGCAGAGTTTCCTCTTAGGGGATTACCAACAATGCGCGAGAGAGCTTCGTATAAATTGCTCATTACCCAACTGCCATTATTAATATATATATATATACACTCCTGTCAATATACTTTTCGTTAACATTAATTATCGCTCCCACACGCTGAATACCACATAAGGCTGCGTTGTTTCATCATCGCAAGATTTCACTGTGCGCAACGTAATTTGATTTTTCTCCCTGTAATTTCCTCTGTGGCTCCCTCTCGCTCTCTCGAAATAATAATATATTTGTCCGATACAACGAGTGGATGCAACTGCGAGCCTCCGGCGATTCGTCGGGCTGCCCTCGCGCGTTTGCAGTGCTTCATTACTGCAGGCAGATCACTCTTTGATCGGAAACTCATCTTTGGCTCGCTCGCACCCCACTATGCCCTCTACTGCCACGCACCGATAGGCCTCGAGACCATTGAATTATAGCGCGACTATCGCGGAGCTGCAGGTGCATCCTGTGCAGTCGCCGCTTGCGCTCTGCCACTCTCGGACCGTTCATTGCTGCGTTTAAGTTGCCGTAGATCGCGCGAGCCCCCTAATCGATGCCCGAGTCAACTAGCTTGACACCGAAATTATGTTCTTGATTTTGCCCAATGGCTTTTGCTGCGATAAATTGAAACTTTTTGAATGATGCATTTTCCAAGCTTAAGTGCATAAGTTTCATAAAATCATCATATGGTTGATTCCTAATTTATTTCCGCGAAATAGTTTTCTGGAGCAATTATTATGAAACTGATTAAAACAGAATCCAAACAATTGCAATTTACAATTTTGCACAATACTGAATAAAAGCAATAAATATATTGATAACCATTATTACATAGATGTTTATTAAGCTAATTATATTTTTGCTTACTCACAAGCTAGAAGAAGAAAAAAATCGATGCCTTTGACGCGCTTCTGCTGCTAAAAAAGATTATTGAAGCATAAAAGACTGTACAACGATAACATACGTCTAAAAGTAATTACACCGCTCTACCCTCCGTTTCCAGTACAAGAAGCAGCGAAAAAGTTTATCTCCGAGAAGAAAAGAAAAAGAAAGAAAAGGAGAGGAAGGGAAAGTCCCTAGAAGCGCGGTGATTTTTAAGTTTCGCCGGTTATTGCGCCCCGGACTTTGACGAACTTTTCCAGTTAAGCTAGTCTTCGCGCGCGCACGAGCGAGAGCCGAAGGAAAAAGGAGTAGAGAAGCGTGGCAACAGCCAAGAAAGCCCGAGCACCTTGACCCCGACTATACCTGTACCCTCTCTATTCCTCTTCCCCCTCCTCTCTCTCTATCTATCTCTCTCTCTCTCTCTCTCTCTCTCACTCGTTCTTCTGTAAGACGCCTTTTCTCGACTTATCCAAGAGCCACAGCCTCTATCTCTCTCGACGTTCCTGTCTATTTATTTCCCGCTATTCCGCGTCTCTCTTTCCCTTTGCATCGCATCTTCTTTTTCTACGTTTTCTGCTCCCCCACTCTCTGTCTCTCTCTCTTTCTCTCTCTTTCTCTTTCTTTTACCTCTTTTTCGCTCCTTTGTTTGGCTATTCGAGTTCGAAGTCAATATAAAGAGGGAAAAGGAAGAAGAGGAGTGGAGAAACTCGAGAAGAGATACAAAAAGTACGCGCTTCTCTTCTTCCTCTGTTGTTCCTGCTTTTCTCTCTTCCCCTCCCAAGTTTTTTATGCAGTTTTTATTTCACTCCACTTAAAACTATATAGGCTGAACGCCTAGACGCGACTTTGCCTCAATTGCCCACGAAATTAAATCACGGCGATTTTCAACTCGGGATTCTGCACTTTAACAGGGATTTTATTTTTCCATTGAGGCACGCTACTTTTTCCTTCGGTTCCCTTATCGTTTGCTTAATGCAAAATCCTTTATTTAATACACGAAAAACATGTTTAGATATTTTTATTTAATGGATAGTTTTGAAAAAAAAAAACGTGTGTTTAATTTATGACCGCTGAAGGTGAACAATAAACGATCATATGCAATTGAGTAAACGTTGAGATTCTGATGGAATTTTGTATTAGAACGATCATTTCGAAAAACAATTGTCCAGCCGATACTATGAAAACAATTAATTTAAATTAATAAATAGACTAGTATTTAAAATTAATTTGATTAACTATACTACGGTACATTCTTAAAGGGATACTATAAAAAATCCACCATCATCAGTTTCAAATACAAATGAAATACAATTATGAAAAAATTCAATTTTTATTCTTAATAACAAAAATTTAGAAATGAATGTTTCGAAATCTATAACAGGTATTCAAAATTATTTTACAAAAGGTTTCATGAATTTAATTGAATAAATACAGCATTGATCATGTTAGTAAAATACAAGTCGCTGAGTAGATCAATTCAAAAATTCACGTGCAGTGCTTACAAGATCATAGCTTATACGAGTTATGTACAAGAAGAGTACGAACCAACATAATTATTTTTTCAAAAGTGGAAAAATAATTAATTAATTTATAATTAACCTCATTAAAAAGGATTCTGCTGCATATTTTGAAAATTTAACTCAGATTTTCCGTGCAAAGTATAAACCAAGATGTACGAAGGTTATAGAATATGGAATATCCGAACTAGTGGTATACAGATGTTTGACATTGCAGTTTACGAACCATGCACGTCTAATTATTAATTGATTATTTTTTTTTTGATTGTTTGAAATCTATTGTAAATTTTTTATGGTGAACGTTTTCTAGTCAACGTTTGAATAGAACCCAACTGGAACGGTCATTTTAGACCCGTAATTTCGGCAAAGGACGATGAATAATAAATATTTCTAATATTTATTACGAAAGGATAAAAATATTATCGCTATTCAAAAACGACTATTTCGACTTATTTTTATCCCGTCTACAAGAATATGGCAGAGATATTGCCTAAAAAAATTTTTTTTGGAAAATAAATTTTTTATCTTTTGAACCAAAAATTTTACATTAATTCTGGCTATGCCATACAGTTCAACTTACAACTTATATGCTCGGCTTCTAATGAATGAAATAGAAAAATATCGATGAAGCTTTAAAGGTTAGGGTCGGGGGTTGCAAAAATTACTCTAATCACCGAAATCCACTGACCATTTCGATGCAAGAATACTAAATGAAAAAAAAAATTTCACACGTAATTTTGTGTTTTTTGTTAAATAAATAATTATAGCTTCTTTACTCTGCATTTTCTCACAATTCTGATGACATAGATCGAAAGTTCAGGCAATTTTACATCAGAAATGACTAATCTCAATTTTTTATAGGACCGATATCAAAGTAAATCAAGCTGTTGAAAATAGTATGAAAAAAGTGTCCGTCCGTCCTTAATGGGTTAAGACGCATTGGAAATGGAGTGACAGCGAGTCGAGCACCGCCGCCGCCGCGTGCAATATAATGGCGTTTGCGACTTGTTACACAAACTTTCATTGTTCAATGTTATTGTTTCTATTTACGATGGTAGCTGTGTTCCTGAGAGAACATTTTGGTGTACTCTATTTTTATATGCGGTGATCTGCAAATGCATGCGAGCGTAGATGGTGATTTTAAACTGGACGGAATCCAATAAATAGGTTAGAAAAGTGGTAAAAAGCGTTTCACACATAGCTACAAACTATAACCAGTATTGTTGGTCATTTCTTACTTTAAGATGGCTTGCAATGGTTTGTTATTAGGTAGAAAATGTTTTACGTTTCTACCAGGGAATTATTATTATATATCGTAAATCCGTCCACAGTATTCATAACTATCGATTGCAGCTACTGCATTATGTTTTGACTGCACAGCCTAACCTTAAAACCAACCAAAATTTTCCATATCTTTTTTGGCAAAGATATATCAACATCGCTGAGAGTTGCATAATTCTCAGCGATATTGGCTTTTAATATACTTATTTGTATAATAGATATTGTTTGTATTGCAGTAACAGTATTTTTTTTGTGAATAGGAGGAAAAATTGCTGCGCAACAATTTGTGCATTGAATCCACATTTTTTTTTTTAAATTAAGCACCTGTTTTATAGACTTCTGACTTTTTCTAAATATTAACAAAATTTCAAGTAATCATATAAAAAAAGAAATATTGCACTTAGTGACGTATACATTTTTATGTAATCGCTGAAAGTCGTGCTAAGTACAGATCCGCAGTAATAACCATCAGTTAGCCTATACAAGGTGTCGCAAGAATGAATCACTTCGTTAATATAAATTGATAATTAGGAGTCAGAGAACGAGAGATAGACACACGCACACACTCTTACGTCATGAATCATCAGTGGGATGGTAATAGCGGCTCTTACACGCTCGTCAAGGCTCTATATACTCTCTGATCCCGTCTCTCGCCACTCACACAATCCGAGGATTATGCTATACAACCCCCCGTTTCGATTGAAAGCCAAAAACGGGCTCTCTCTCTCTCTCTCTCTCTCTCTATCTATCTATCTATCTATCTGACTGTCTCTCCCTCCTCCCTTTCTAGGTGAAGTGACGCCGCCGTCTGCGCGCCCACCCGCCGCACCGGTTCATTGAATCAATAATCCACTCGGAGAGGCCGCAATATAAAGCCACCCGAATCGAATCTCGATTAGGCGCGATGCGCAGCGAGGGAAGCGGTACAACAATATATCTATACGCGTTGCTATCGTGGCGTGGGGTCTTTCCGGTGATGCCGAAACCGCAGACGCTAGAGAGAGAGACAGAGAAACAGAGTGGGGGGCGAGGAGGGGAGGGGGAAGGGGAGAGAGGTGCGTTTTAGCATCGTTCGTCCGCCAAATGTAAGAGGGAGAGGGAGATATAATGAAGAAGAGAAGCGTGCGTATATACACGAGGAAACAAAAGAGGGGAAGAAGGGTGTGTAAAAGAGATAAACGGGATTAATTTCAGGGGGAAAAAATGTTGACGAGAGTATGCCTTATATAATCCACGACTGTTTTGTTTGAGATTCAATTGTCGATTCGGTACTAAATGTGTTTAGGAGCGAGGTGGATAATGAAATGGAGATATATGCCATCTGTAGAAACAAGGATTTCTTGTTCTGAAAGTGTATTGGAAAATTAAATAAAATCTGTAAATTGCTTAGAGTTATAATTTAAAAAAATTCAGTTTGTTCTTCGGTGTTTACTTACAAATAGTCCAATTTGAAAAAGGCTTTTTAAAATTCCTGAATAGGTTTTAATTTCTAGAGCATTATTGATTTATTAATTTATATTTTAAGGGGAGGTCGGAACTAAAAACGTGTTTTTTGATTTGATGATATCTTTTTCTATTGATTATAAAAATGAAAACTTGGACTTGAGCGCCATAGTTCTCAATGTAATAAATAACCCTGTGCAATTTCAAGTGGATACGATTAGTCGTTTTTGCACAAAGCTGGAACTAGTAACCGACATTCACGCATTGAAAATTAACCTCAAATTCTTGAACATGCCTATTTCTGCATGTAACTTTTTTTATTTATCATTTTGAGTAATACCAGGAGCTGAGCGCCATAGTGCTTGGCACGATGAACCGTTCTGTGCAATATGAGGCTTATTTGACTTATAGTTTTTCCATGAACTTGGAACTACAAACTATTGAGGAGGGGGTAGCTCCGGCTTCCTCTTAAGGCAAAGATGTTACTTTATAACATTTATTCACAGTATCAGTGATAACAGAGGACAAAAAAGTATTGACTAGAAGATGACAGGAGGACCTCAATTCATCAATCAATCAATATTTCAATCATTTGGTGTGTAAAAATTGACTCCTAAATTCATGAGAGATGTTTTAAAAAATATGCACTAAATTCATTCTATCATACACTTAACATACACGATACAGAGAAGATTAGCATGGCCCCTGCACAAGGATGACACGCAAAATCGTGAAGCGTTCCACATTTTTTGTATATTTCAGAATCGTAAAAGTTTTTCTTAAGATTTTATATATTTTTTACTGCCTTCATCGCGATTGCGAACAATTATTTGTCTTACAACGTGCAATGCGTTTTTACAAGCTTGTCGGCCGGACGAAAAAATGATCGGGAACAATAAAAACAATGAATCCGGCATCATTTTATCGCTGCGCGTGTAAAGTTTTGCTCGGCGAGCACTAAGAGCAAATTTCAAAGCTCCGACGCGGTGCGTGCGACAAGCAACAACAAAATAAAAAGGTGAACCAAAGAGTCGCGCGCAGTGAAAAAGAAAAGGAAAAAGGCCTATTACGGTATAAAAAGAGATGGAGAAAACAGCAGGCGTGCACGCACAAACAGGAATAAGAGTCGCGCGGCTAGCGACAAAGACACATGAGTAGAAGAGTACGAGAGAGACAGAGAGAGAAAGTGCAGGCAAAGGTAAAAAGAAGAGAGAGAGAGAGAGAGTCGATGCGCTATATAGAAGAGAAGGCGAGGCGAGCGACGGCGCGGGACGTACGGCGAGAGAACGAAAGAGAGAAGGAGAGAGAGAGTGAGAGAGAGAGAGAGAGAGAGAGGAAAGGGGCACCGGTTCAGCTGCATTAATTAAACTAGCGGAGGACAATGAGCCTGTCTGCCGGAGTCGGGCCGCCCGGCTCGCGCCATGCAGCGCTTGCTCCACTCTGTGTAATTCACGCCTCTCCCCTGCAAGAGAGAGAGAGAGAGACAGAGAGAGAGAGAGAGAGAGAGAGAGAGAGACAGAGCGGCAGAAGCGTGCAGCCAAAGAACCATATAGCGTTCTCCGACTTTTTTTCGTCTCTTAACTTTCTTCATCTGCAGCTATCTCTTTTTTTGCTCTTCCTCTCTAACACTCTTTTGACTTTTCATTTTTTATTATTTCACCATTTCTCTTTCTCGGTTACCGCTCGTTCGCACACAGGTTCGATGTTTGTGCAGTAGAGCTAAATATTCAGTTTTCATATGCCACGAAGCGCAAAGGCAGCTTTCAAAGGCTATTAAATCGGCAATTATAAATTATCGTGAAGGGCGTAGTTCCTGATCATATCCCATTTCCTGATCAATTCGTTAAATAAATCATTATATTTAGATTTATTTGAAAGGAAATTCGTAAATAAAAATATATGATATTTATGAAATATTCACTTATCTAGTATTAAAGTTTGAGAATATATCATTGCGTAGAAAATTATAAAAAATATATAATTTTGGACGTCTTCATATGAATTGAGATCGACGCCATTTTCTTACAGTCGCCCGTAAGAAACGCACCTTCAGTTTTAGTTTTGTTGTGCGATGCTTTTTCACCGTTACGAGGTAAGTTTTGCATTATTGTTTATTAAATACTTGATTAACCCATTAACGACCAAGACCCCGAATTTTCAATAACTTTTTCAAGGCTTTTTTTCAATTAAATAAAAGTTTTGAAAAAGTTTGAAAAAGATCATATTTTACGTATTTGAGCTGTTCTTTCGAATGGTGATAAGCCTTAAATATTCAATTTTCAATATATCAAGTTTTAATTATTTTGTCAGTATTAAAACATGTACGATAGATGGAGTGTGCTCGTGTAGATGTAGATAAGAATTCAAAAATAGATTTTATTAGTTTGTATTTGGCCTAGTAAATTAATGTCTTGTAAATCATTATTCAAATTTAGAATTTCATCAAGTACTATATATAGAGATAAGATAGTATATTTATACCCTCAACGATGATGTAATCTCTAATCATTATCCATTATGCCCATCGATGTAATCTTCTCGACTCGCCAACGTTTTACCGGAACTTCCCAGCTCTTTTTTCTCGCGAATATAATGCTGCATAATACGGCTGTTTGCTCTTTATGCTTTTCTCGCGACCTCCTTTGGTTTTGTCCGATAAAAATTGCTTCAATCGTCAGAGGTGAATAATAAACAATCGTCGTGCAATTGAGTGAAAATACAATCTGACTACAGCCTTAGAAGGTTTGAGGATAATGATTTTTGTTGGCATCTTCTATGTAAACTTTAATGAGAATATAGGTATTAGTTAATAAATTAATGTAATTAATTATTTATTACACAAATGAAATAAAATTATAAAGGATTGAATTAATTTTTTATCGTTAAAAATAAAATGATAGAAATGGACAGAAATTAATTATTTTCATATTGATATTCATTAACGTATCGGTTATTCACTGGTCTGGTTGCCCTACTAAAACTTTACATGTATTTTCTTGAAATATTTTTGATATTTTCGAAACATGCAATATGTACTATTATATGAAAATACGATTGAAATGACAATTCTATCATTTGGTCATTGTACATAATTAATTATTTAATTACTCGCACAGACCGCGAAGAAATTCAAAAATATTACTTGAAATTTATAATTTTGTTGAGAAAAAATTATGTGAATTAAATATGGAGGAGTATCACCGCAATTCAAATTAGCTAAATTAATTTCCACAGTTTACACACTTTTTTAATATTGAAGCACATTTAATGATTGTAACATAAGTTACGAACGACCGCGCAATACGAAATCAGTACGGTCCCATCCTTTCCAAATGGATAAGTATAAAACAAGTGTTCCACGCGATTTATTATAGTTACCGGGAGCGCGTACGCGCAACTCGAATCGCAGCCAGTGCATAATAAATTCTCCGAAACAAAAAAAAAGCTCAGAACCTCGCGATTTGTTAAGTCAATAAAAAAGGAGAAGGAAAGGCGAAGTCCCAAGACTAAAAGTATAAACTATTAGAGTAGAAAATCGGGAGCTCGAAGAGCAGCAGCAGCATAAAAGAGAGCTAAGCTACATCGCACGCAGAGGCCAACGACCATCTATAATCACCTTGGGTACTTTAAAGGTCCCACGTACGCGCAATTACTTTCGGTAAAGTAAGCAATCGACTCACGCGATGCAAGGCATGCGGCCCGTTCTATCGCCCTCTATATCCACCGGTGCACCTATGAATAAACCAAAGCGAGAGTCGTATATGTATATAATTTATAAATAAGAAAAGACAAAAAATCAAATGTCATTGTCGTTGGTATATGTATACTTTCTACGCGATAAAAAACGCTGTTCTCGCGACCGCGCGAAGTATGTGCCGCACGGCGACAAAGACAATGACGTCGAGGAATGGGAGGGTTTAAGCCTACGCGATAAAATCCGGCGAGCTGCTGCTGATGCTGTGGCCTCGTGTAAGAGGACTCACTTAGAGAGCGATTACCGGGTGAGGGAAGGGATGCGAGAGCCCCTTGCACACGGGACAATCGAGTTTTTCGAATGCTGCCGCATCTGAGGATCCATAGATCTCGAGTGTTAAGATTATCTTTGTTTCGGAGGAAAGACCATATTCATTTTTATACGTTGAATATATCTTAACATTTATCCAATGCTTTAAACTATGATCTGATGATATACCGTGATCAACCTGATCTTCTTTGTTTAGGCGTTATCTTTTAATCTTGACAGTCCTTGTTCACTGAAAATGAACCCGTTAGCATCTACACTAAAGTCCATCTACAAATGAAGCTCCGTAAAGCGATCATCGGCTACAGCAGCAGCATCAGCATCAGCATCAGCAGCAGCAGCAGCAGCAGCAGCAGCAGCAGCAGCAGCAGCAGCAGCAGTAGCATCCACATGAATGCGCGAATTCTCAACTTGGCAAGGCCGAATATGCCCGACTCGGCAATCTTGGGCTATATCAATAAAAGTTGGTCGAGCCATTGGTTGCAAGCTCAACCCCACTAAAGCCAGCTCAGCTCAGCATGCAAACGTGTACAGTAAAGCAGCCGCCTAGCCATCAGCAATCCGAAAGAATATATATCCAGCGAGAAGCTACGTCCCTCTGTTATAGGCCGCTGCTCCTCTGCACAGCTGAAGAGGCTTCAGCTTGCATCCTGCTTGTGCATCTCCCGGAGATCCTTTAGCCGAGATAATTGCCAAACATTGTTCACCTTGTTATCCGCCAGTAGCAGTAGCAACAGCGGGAGCAGCAGCAAACTTGCTCGAGTTAATAAGCGGAGGGCTACGGCAGTAGTGGTGTATAGCGGCAAAGCCAAGTGCGAACTCGTGTGTAAATTAGCGTCTTCAATTTGTAAGAGCTCGCGTGACTGGTCCGACGCTCGCTGCTGCTGCTGCTGTTGCCGTTGGCCTTCGGCACTTTTCTCTCTCTCTCTCTCTCTCTCTCTCTCTCTCTCTGCAGATATACCGGTAACCGCCCCCGCTTTTGCAAGCCCCCAACTTATGCTGCTATTCGACTGCGCGTATGTACATACGAGGCGCGTGCGAATCCAGCGGCAACCGGCAATAACAATAATGGAGCTTTGCCTTCGTGCCGACTATATAGCTACGTATATGCGCGCGATATTGCTTATACGCCAAGTTCTTAACCCGCGTATGATTGTTTTTGCGCATGTTGAGCCTTTTCGTGGGAGTTGGAAGTAGGGCTACATATTATGTGCGAGCTCAGGCTGTCCTGCGTTATTGTGCGCGCTTTCTCTATTCGCGCGAGCGCGGATATTTTTGGACCAATGAGTGCGGAAAGTTTTGCCCCGCCAAGATTAGCGAGTTCACGCCAATTCAAATTGCCGGCGGCTTTTCCTTTAATTTTCGCCAGAGTTGTAAAAGTTATATGAGGGGGGGGGAGGATCTAACGATTTTGTATTATATTTGGGCTGAGGCATCTATTATTTATAGATTAAGTATTATTGTACTATATTGTACTAAGAGGTAAAGAGAGGATAATGCGCGAAAACCTGATACCGTCCAATGTATACATACATGCAATGGGTATTTGTGAGTACGTATGGTATAGAGGGTGAATAAGAATTTTCAATTACTTGAAGTTCATTTCGTTGAACAATTTTACGTATGACACATATATTTCAACATTGTTTTATATGTTATCCTAGCAATATTATAAGTTACATAATAGATACAAAATCTATGATCAACTATATGGTTATTCACTGCATTCATTAATGCAAAATATAATTAAAATAGTGAGCTATATGAAATTAAAAGTAGTAGAGGTATAGTTGAAAATAATATAGCTATCGTATTATATCTTAATTTAAATGTTGCTTTTGGGTTCTTACGTTTCAAGATGAGAACCTTTCGTTTTAAATTGCTAAACCGCTTGTGGCAAACTTAAAATTGCCCGCGTGAAAAGTTCACTGCGGCCCTCATAGTGTAGACCCGAATCAGGACTACCTAAATACACTTTACGGCTCTCATGTGGATTTCCATATGCGGAGCAATTTATGAGTGTAACGCTGTTTCTTATGTGGACCTTATGTGCAAACCACTTTGGGTCCAAAGTTGATTTACCACAATTAGGTTTTACTTTTTTAAGGCTTATTTACAAAAAGAGCTGAAATATTAAAAAAAGCTTTTCCAACGCTTAGATGCGACTTTGCCTTAAAATTAAATCACGGCGATTCTCAACTCGGGACTCTCACAGGGATTTTATTTTTCCATCGATTCCCTTACCGTTTGCTTAACCCATTAAGGACGGGCCGGATACTTTTTTCATACTATTTTCAACAGCTTTATTTACTTTGATATCGGTCCTATAAAAAATTCAGGTTAGTCATTTCTGATAAAATTGTCTGAACTTTCGATCTATGTCGTCAGAATTGTAAGAAAATGCAGAGTAAAAAAGCTATAATTATTTATTTAACAAAAAACTCAAAATTACGAGTGAAATTTTTTTTACATTTAGTATTCTTGTATCAAAATTGGTCAGTGGATTTCGGTGATTAGAGTAATTTTTGCAACCATCGACCCTAACCTTTAAAGCTTCATCGATATTTTTCTATTTCATTCATTAGAAGCCGAGATATGTCAATTTAAGTGTTTGAAGTAATATAAAATTCACTAATTCTGAATTATGTAGTATACGTAAATTTTTGCTACAACACCCATTAATTGATTTGGAAGCTTGCATTTTAATCTTTAATTTCATTTTTTAGTCGACTCTGTACGATTTTTTGAAACCAAGATATTGAAATTTGAAGATTTGATAATCTTAAACGACGAACCTGTAAGTTCTCATGTTGGTGCAAACATGGAAATATCAAAACTTGAGTTTTTTCTTGAAGCTGCGATATTTCGACTAAAAAAAATCATACATAGCCCACTAAAAAAGTAAATTAAAGCTTAAAAGATAAACTTTATAGAGAAATTAGTTAGATTTAAGACAAATGTTTTCGTTAAATCTTGTACTGTAAAAATACGAAATAGTACATGTTTTAGGTATTTGACATTATTTCCAACATTTGAAGTACAATATCTTGTCTTCTAATGAATGAAATCGAAAATTTTCGACGTGGCTTTAAAGATTAGGGTCGATGGTTCAAA
This sequence comes from Megastigmus dorsalis, assembly GCA_900490025.1. Lineage (NCBI taxonomy): Eukaryota > Metazoa > Arthropoda > Insecta > Hymenoptera > Megastigmidae > Megastigmus > Megastigmus dorsalis. The sequence goes on along the minus strand of UELU01139423.1, from coordinate 2,095 downwards.
AATTACTTTAACCACCGAAATCCACTGACGATTTCGATGCAAGAATATTAACTGAAAAAAAAATTTTACTCGTAATTTTGTGTTTTTTGTTAAATAAGTAATTATAACTTTTTTACATAAGAAATGACTAATCTCAATTTTTGTAGAACCGATATCAAAGTAAATGAAGCTGTTGAAAATAGTATGAAAAAAGTGTCCGCCCCGTCCTTAATGGGTTAATGCAAAATCCACTTTTTAATCCTCTAAAAATATTATATGATCTTTTTATTTGATGGATATAGTTTTGAAAAGAAACGTGTTTTTAATCTATGACAGCTGAAGCTGAATAATAAACAATCATATACAATTGAATAAACGTTGAGATTATGATGAAATTTTAAATTAGAATGATCATTTCGAAAAACAATTGTTCGACAGGCACTATGAAAACAATTAATTTAAATTAGTAAGTAGACTAGTATTTAAAATTAATTGGAATAACTATACTAAGGTAGATTCCACCTTCATCAGTTTTAAATACAAATGAAATGCAATTATGAAAAAATTCAATTATTATTCTTAATAATGAAATTTTAGAAATAAATGTTTCGGAATCTGTAATAGGCATTCAAAATTATTTTACAAAAGATTTCATGAATTTAATTGAATAAACACAGCATTGATCATGTTAGTAAAATAGAAGTCGCTGAGTGATCAATTCAAAAATTCACGTACAGTTCTTACAAGATCATATCTTATACGAGTTATGGTTCACTTAGAGATAATCTCACCCGCATTCATCAACGTAAAGCGAATATTTCTTTTAAGTCTGTACACAGACAAAAATCATCACAAGTGAACTAAGTAAGTAAGACAATCAATATAAAGTAGACAAGATTTTTCAAAACAAAAAATTCTATTTAAAATTTTGTAATTTTAATACATTCAGGAATAAAAATTTCTCGGTTAAACTACGAATAAATTTATTTACATTAATATAAATAATTTATTTATGTGAATGTAAATAAATTATATTATATGTTTCTAAAGAAAATATTTACATTTTTAAATTTATCTGATTGGTATTATTACTTAGAAAAATGCACATGCTTCGAAAAACGTAATAATTCCAGTTTATTAGCAAACCTATATATTTGGAATTTCCCGCATTTGGCGATTCCAGTTCAGAATCGTAAAAGTTTTTTTTAAGATTTTATAAATTTTTACTTTTTTTTTGCACATTTCAGAATTTAAAAATTATAAATATCGGTACAAGTTAAGTAAATATACGTTGGCTTTTATACCTATTTATTGCATTTACATTATGCATAAAAAATAAAAATCGAACTTCAATTATATAATAGTTTCATATATAATGTACAATCATATATAATGCATATAATGTACATAAATTGCTTATTTCTCCCTAACTAATTTTGTAAAATGCTTAAACAGTTGTAAAGCAATATATTATTTTTTTGAATTAATGTGCACTATAAAATATATTGTAAAACTCCCACATTTTACCAATTAATGCATTATCAATTTATTAGCCGAGGCAAGAGTTACTCACAATCACAATAATCAAGTCATAAACCAAAACGAAGTAATAGAACAAGCGGCAATTAATCTGAAGACCAAAACCCAAATTCCTCGCGAAATTTATTTCCATGCTTTTTCTACTCTGTGAAATGCCCACTACCAAAACGAGTCGACACGCGATATCCCCAACACCACACCAAGTCACCTTAACCTCTCAATTTCCCAAGCTCACAGCCAGCAGCAACGCTTTGACATACAGGAACATTTAATTCCCGGTTAAACACATGCACATGGGGCATAATTGACAGTATAAATTATTGCATGGCTCGCGTTATAACTGCAAACAATCAGCGATCTATCATTGCGAAGTCGCCAAGGGGGATGTCCAAAAGCGTTGTACATGTATTTGCCTAGACACACACGCGCGCGCACACACACACGGGTGCCTTTCAATAATCGTCTTTCCCTCTTCTCTCTCTCTCTCCCTCTCCCTCTTTTTTACCCCTTCGTCCTCCCAACGATAAAAGGCATTCCCGGCACTCGTGTCCCCCACCTCTCTCTCTCTCTCTCTCTC